>CAJVRQ020000006.1:0-45939 GCA_911728435.2 Apoderus coryli
TGTTTTTCTCACTTAGAATTTAAAAGTAAATTTTATTAGTCAAAATAAGTTAGATTATGCGTAAATAATCAATTTAGAACGATTTAGCGCGTTTGTTACTAATTTTTGTTATTAGTATTAAACTTTTCAAATGGCTCCCAAAAAGCTGTTTTCTCACTTAGAATATAAAAGTAAATTTTATTAGTCAAAAGAAATTAGATTAAGCATAAAAAAGCAAATTAGAACGAATTAGAGCGTTTTGTTACTAAAATTTTGTTAATTAGAATTAAACGTTCAAATGGCTGCCAAAAGCTTGTTTTCTCACTTAGAATATAAAAGTAAATTTTATTAATCAAAAGAAATTAGATTAAGCATAAAAAAGCAAATTAGAACGAATTAGAGCGTTTTGTTACTAAAATTTTGTTAATTAGAATTTAAACTTTTTCAAATGGCTCCCAAAAAGCTGTTTTCTCACTTAGAATTTAAAAGTAAATTTTATTAGTAAAAAGAAGTTAGATTAAGCGTAAATAAGCAATTTAGAACGAATTAGAGCGTTTTTGTTACTAAATATTGTTATTTAGAATTAAACGTTTCAAATGGCTCCCAAAAAGCTGTTTTCTCACTTAGAAATTAAAAGTAAATTTGATTAGTTTAAAGAAATTAGATTAAGCATAAAAAAGCAAATTAGAACGAATTAGAGCGTTTTGTTACTAAAATTTTGTTATTTAGAATTAAACTTTCCAAATGGCTCCCAAAAAGCTGTTTTCTCACTTAGAATTTAAAAGTTAATTTTATTAGTCAAAAGAAATTAGATTAAGCGTAAATAAGCAATTTAGAACGGATTAGCGCGTTTTGTTACTAAAATTTTGTTATTTAGAATTAAAGGTACAAATGGCTACCAAAAAGCTGTTTTCTCACTTAGAATTTAAAAGTAAATTTTATTAGTCTAAAGAAATTAGATTAAGCATAAAAAAGCAAATTAGAACGAATTAGAGCGTTTTGTTACTAAAATTTTGTTATTTAGAATTAAACTTTTTAAATTGCTCCCAAAAAGCTGTTTTCTCACTTAGAATTTAAAAGTAAATTTTATTAGTGAAAATAAGTTAGATTAAGCGTAAATAAGCAATTTAGAACGAATAGCGCGTTTTGTTACTAAAATTTTGTTATTTAGAATTAAACGTTCAAATGGCTGCCAAAAAGCTGTTTTCTCACTTAGAATTTAAAAGTAAATTTTATTAGTCTAAAGAAATTAGATTAAGCATAAAAAAGCAAATTAGAACGATTTAGCGCGTTTTGTTACTAAAATTTTGTTATTTAGAATTAAACTTTTCAAATGGCTCCCAAAAAGCTGTTTTCTCACTTAGAATTTAAAAGTAAATTTTATTAGTGAAAATAAGTTAGATTAAGCGTAAATAAGCAATTTAGAACGAATAGCGCGTTTTGTTACTAAAATTATGTTATTTAGAATTAAACGTTCAAATGGCTCCCAAAAAGCTGTTTTCTCACTTAGAATTTAAAAGTAAATTTTATTAGTGAAAATAAGTTAGATTAAGCGTAAATAATCAATTTAGAACGATTTAGCGCGTTTTGTTACTAAATTTTTGTTATTTAGTATTAAACTTTTCAAATGGCTCCCAAAAAGCTGTTTTCTCACTTAGAATATAAAAGTAAATTTTATTAGTCAAAAGAAATTAGATTAAGCATAAAAAAGCAAATTAGAGCGTTTTGTTACTAAAATTTTGTTAATTAGAATTAAACTTTTCAAATGGCTCCCAAAAAGCTGTTTTCTCACTTAGAATTTAAAAGTAAATTTTATTAGTCAAAAGAAATTAGATTAAGCATAAAAAAGCAAATTAGAACGAATTAGAGCGTTTTGTTACTAAAATTTTGTTAATTAGAATTAAACTTTTCAAATGGCTCCCAAAAAGCTGTTTTCTCACTTAGAATTTAAAAGTAAATTTTATTAGTCAAAAGAAATTAGATTAAGCATAAAAAAGCAAATTAGAACGAATTAGAGCGTTTTGTTACTAAAATTTTGTTATTTAGAATTAAACTTTTCAAATGGCTCCCAAAAAGCTGTTTTCTCACTTAGAATTTAAAAGTAAATTTTATTAGTCAAAATAAGTTAGATTATGCGTAAATAATCAATTTAGAACGATTTAGCGCGTTTTGTTACTAAATTTTTGTTATTTAGTATTAAACTTTTCAAATGGCTCCCAAAAAGCTGTTTTCTCACTTAGAATATAAAAGTAAATTTTATTAGTCAAAAGAAATTAGATTAAGCATAAAAAAGCAAATTAGAACGAATTAGAGCGTTTTGTTACTAAAATTTTGTTAATTAGAATTAAACTTTTCAAATGGCTCCCAAAAAGCTGTTTTCTCACTTAGAATTTAAAAGTAAATTTTATTAGTCAAAAGAAATTAGATTAAGCATAAAAAAGCAAATTAGAACGAATTAGAGCGTTTTGTTACTAAAATTTTGTTAATTAGAATTAAACTTTTCAAATGGCTCCCAAAAAGCTGTTTTCTCACTTACAAATTAGATTAAGCATAAAAAAGCAAATTAGAACGATTTAGCGCGTTTTGTTACTAAAATTTTGTTATTTAGAATTAAACGTTCAAATGGCTGCCAAAAGCTGTTTTCTCACTTAGAATTTAAAAGTAAATTTTATTAGTAAAAAGAAGTTAGATTAAGCGTAAATAAGCAATTTAGAACGAATTAGAGCGTTTTGTTAGTCAAATTTTGTTATTTAGAATTAAACTTTTCAAATGGCTCCCAAGCTGTTTTCTCACTTAGAATTTAAAAGTAAATTTTATTAGTGAAAATAAATTAGATTAAGCGTAAATAAGCAATTTAGAACGAATTAGCGCGTTTTGTTACTAAAATATTGTTATTTAGAATTAAACGTTTCAAATGGCTCCCAAAAAGCTGTTTTCTCACTTAGAAATTAAAAGTAAATTTGATTAGTTTAAAGAAATTAGATTAAGCATAAAAAAGCAAATTAGAACGATTTAGCGCGTTTTGTTACTAAAATTTTGTTATTTAGAATTAAACTTTTCAAATGGCTCCCAAAAGCTGTTTTCTCACTTAGAATTTAAAAGTAAATTTTATTAGTGAAAATAAGTTAGATTAAGCGTAAATAAGCAATTTAGAACGAATTAGCGCGTTTTGTTACTAAAATTTTGTTATTTAGAATTAAACGTTCAAATGGCTCCCAAAAAGCTGTTTTCTCACTTAGAATTTAAAAGTAAATTTTATTAGTGAAAATAAGTTAGATTAAGCGTAAATAAGCAATTTAGAACGAAGTAGCGCGTTTTTTTACTAAAATTTTGTTATTTAGAATTAAACTTTTCAAATGGCTCCCAAAAAGCTGTTTTCTCACTTAGAATTTAAAAGTAAATTTTATTAGTGAAAATAAGTTAGATTAAGCGTAAATAAGCAATTTAGAACGAATTAGCGCGTTTTGTTACTAAAATTTTGTTATTTAGAATTAAACTTTTCAAATGGCTCCCAAAAAGCTGTTTTCTCCCTTAGAATTTAAAAGTAAATTTTATTAGTAAAAATAAGTTAGATTATGCGTAAATAAGCAATTTAGAACGAATTAGCGCGTTTTGTTACTAAAATTTTGTTATTTAGAATTAAACGTTCAAATGGCTGCCAAAAAGCTGTTTTCTCACTTAGAATTTAAAAGTAAATTTTATTAGTGAAAATATGTTAGATTAAGCGTAAATAAGCAATTTAGAACGAATTAGAGCGTTTTGTTACTAAAATTTAGTTATTTAGTATTAAACGATTCAAATGGCTCCCAAAAAGCTGTTTTCTCACTTAGAAATTAAAAGTAAATTTTATTGACTAATAAAATCTAATTTCTTTTGACTAAAAGAAATTAGATTAAGCATAAAAAAGCAAATTAGAACGAATTAGAGCGTTTTGTTACTAAAATTTTGTTATTTAGAATTAAACTTTCCAAATGGCTCCCAAAAAACTGTTTTCTCACTTAGAATATAAATGTAAATTTTATTAGTGAAAATAAGTTAGATTAAGCGTAAATAAGCAATTTAGAACGAATTAGCGCGTTTTGTTACTAAAATTTTGTTATTAAGAATTAAACTTTTCAAATGGCTCCCAAAAAGCTGTTTTCTCACTTAGAATTTAAAAGTAAATTTTATTAGTCAAAAGAAATTAGATTAAGCACAAAAAAGCAAATTAGAAAGAATTAGAGCGTTTTGTTACTAAAATTTTGTTAATTAGAATTAAACTTTTCAAATGGCTCCCAAAAAGCTGTTTTCTCACTTAGAATTTAAAAGTAAATTTTATTAGTCAAAATAATTAGATTAAGCATAAAAAAGCAAATTAAACCGAATTAGAGCGTTTTGTTACTAAAATGTTGTTATTTAGAATTAAACTTTTCAAATGGCTCCCAAAAAGCTGTTTTCTCACTTAGAATTTAAAAGTAAATTTTATTAGTCAAAATAAGTTAGATTATGCGTAAATAATCAATTTAGAACGATTTAGCGCGTTTTGTTACTAAATTTTTGTTATTTAGTATTAAACTTTTCAAATGGCTCCCAAAAAGCTGTTTTCTCACTTAGAATTTAAAAGTAAATTTTATTAGTCAAAATAAGTTAGATTATGCGTAAATAATCAATTTAGAACGATTTAGCGCGTTTTGTTACTAAAATTTTGTTTTATTTTAATGGGAATAAAAGTCAACCTCCACGAAAATGAAATTCTATTGTTACCAAACATGTTTCGGAGCTCCAAGCTCCATCATCAGTGGCATTACAAACAAACAATACAAAAGCATTGCTATGTGCTAAGAACAGAAAATACAGTTTCCAGAGCAATGCCTTCGGGTCTGAAAAAGAATGCGACTTCATACTCTCACACTATTAAAACTTAAGAAATTGAGTACTCACCATTTCATGAAAATTTTTATTTTATTAAAAGTTCTGTATTTTCTTTTTGTAAATCATCTTACAACTGATATGATAATAATGGTGAATACTACCGATAGTATAATGTTGTGAGTAACACCCGCCATCTAGTGTTCGAAGAACGAACTAGTTAATATCCAATAGTAGGGGACAGATTAAACTGAAATGATAATCAGCGACATCCATTGATCAGACACCGAAACACACTCACAAATACATACAGATAGCTATTTATTCATCTTTTCTAATCAACACACCGCAGTACAGGTGTCGTTTTCTTAACATATGTTAATAATTAAGGTTATACAAACAAAACTACATCAAGTACAAAACAACACGACCTCACCTGGTCCCACAACCCAAATCACACAATAAAGCGCAATAACCGAATGCCCCAAAAAACCACAATATGTAAGAGAACTATTCAATAAAGGACAATGATTTAAAAAACCTAGATGAAGTAAATTCTGTTTGTTCATTCAAACATACGATAGATGGTATATTATTAATGGTAGTAATTTCCATGATCTCCAGGGTATTGAGAAGAGTACCTTTGTTACAAACATGCAGCAGCTTAGTACCACTACGTGGGTCAAACGAATGGTTAAAGTTAATAATGTGGTCTGCGAAT
This sequence comes from Apoderus coryli, assembly GCA_911728435.2. NCBI lineage: Eukaryota > Metazoa > Arthropoda > Insecta > Coleoptera > Attelabidae > Apoderus > Apoderus coryli. Next base: position 5,549 of record CAJVRQ020000006.1, read on the forward strand.
GCTGAACTGCTTTCAATACTGGTATAATTGCGCGACTGTGCTTTCGTAATAATTCTATGGTGTTCATCTATTCGAGTTTTAATAGCGCGGCCTGACTGACCAATGTATTGAGCAGTGCACGTTTGGGTGCCACATGACAGTGAATATACACCTGGTTTTTCGGTCCAAATGGATTTATCTTTGCTATTATTAAGAAGAAGGTTGATCGTATTACCAGTACGGAAGCATATATTGATATCATAACAACTAAAGACCTTTTTAACAGCCAAACAAAATGGACCTGTGTATGTAATTGGGTAAAAATTGGACTTACTGGTGTCGGGCGCAGGTTTAAGGTTTTTATGTATATGTTTGTTGATATATTTATAATACATTCTATTTATTGTACTAGATGGGAAACCATTGGTTTTAGCAACATGAAAAATGATCGAAAGCTCCGCATTAAAATGCTCTTCAGATATTGGAATATTAAACAACCTGTGAAAATGGGAATGAAATGCAGCAAATTTGTGTGAGTGGGGGTGATTTGATGTGAAAGGAATAGCTATGTCCGTACTAGTGTCCTTATGGTAAATGGAGAAGGATAAACGGTCGGATAGTCTATAAATGCGTACATCCAAGAATGGTAAGGTTCTATTCGATTCAATCTCGACTGTGAACTGTATTCTGCTATGTAAGGAGTTCATATATGAAAGAGTATCATTAAGATCCTGATGGGACCCCTGAAATACAGCCAGAATATCGTCGACATATCTAAAATAAGTGATAAATCTTGCTTTATGTGTCCGATTTCGCATAATCTGTTTTTCCAGATGCACCATGAAAATTTCAGCAAGGAGGGACGAAGTAGACGCACCCATAGCTAATCCCTCATTCTGCTTATAAATGGTATTATTAAACTGGAAGAAGTTCTGGGCTAAGGTAATCTCCAACAAACCAACAATGTCGCGAATAGACTCGCTATCAAGGGATGATTGGTTTGTAAGAAGCTCTGAAGTAAGTTGCACGCTTTCAGCGACTGGCACACTCGTGAAAAGGTTCCTCACATCGAAGGAAACAAGGAACGAATCATCAGGACATTGAACTTCTTTCAATTTTTGGCATAACTCGATTGAATTATTCACGGAATAGGGTGGTTTAAAGCTAGTACATTTTTTGATTGTGTAGTTCAACCATTTAGATAACTTTGACGCTGGTGAAGTGGAGTAACATACAATTGGTCGAGCGGGACAATTAACTTTATGTGTTTTAAGTTGGGCTCTAAGCATTGGTATTTGAGGATTCATGTTGGTTAATTTAAATTTGTTGGTATTAAAAATTGATAGTGTATCTCTCGTTTTCGCTAGGGTTTTATTAAATGTGGTACAGTAAGTCTTAAGTGGATTAGTTGGCAATATGGAAAAGTCAGATGTGTCAAGGAAACTATTCACTTTCTCGACATATGTGTCCTTCGGACAAATCACAGTACAATTACTCTTGTCACTTTTACTAAGAATTAGATTGTTTATTTCTAGTTTTCTTTTAATATCTTTAATCGTTTTGACTTCATCAGGTTTATTCGATGTATTATACGTGTTGTTTTTGTGAGTTTTATTCAATATTTTAGAAATGTTAGTATGAATAATTTCTTTTCCAGAAATATTAGATGTTTCGATAATGGCTTCACATTCGGCAGCAGTCACCTTCAAATCTTTGCTAGTTAAACTCTTATGTATGTTATATTTTAACCCTTTGTTGAGTAAAGCTGATTCTTGTTCAGTGAATGTAATATTGGAAAGATTTAGAAGTCTATCATGAAACTGAACTTGGTTTGGCTGTACACTATGTGGAAACTGTTGATTAAAAATGTGATTGTCAAAAGGCACAACACTATCGTCGCTGAAAGTTACACTACTCTCATTCAAAGTATTACTAGACAAATATAATTCATGAAAATTACCACCATCAAAAACCGGTTGTGTTTTAGATCTTAAACTATCTAACTTATTATTTAATCTATTCTTCTTAATATTACTCCTAATGGTTATTACCTCATGTAACTGTTGTTGAAGAACATCCCATTCCAGTTGGTGAAGTCTTTGTGTTAGTTGTGATGCGACATAATGCAATTTCACATCCACCATATGCTTCTTCTTGTGTAGCAATTTGATTTCTTCTCGTAACCATGTTAACTTTGCTACTTTGATGGCTCTTATAGCTGAAGGGGAACTGTTATTCGTTCGGACTTTATATAGTTAGGGGTTAGATTTTCTTTCTTGCACATGCAGTTGAAATAAATATCGAGATCAACGTATCTTCTTTTCAGTAAAAGCTTTTCGTATTCACGGACTAAAACAGCTTGACTAGCTTCATTCATCTTAAAAAAGTAGTCCATCCTGGAGTGGAGTAAGTTAATTTAATGGGAATAAAAGTCAACCTCCACGAAAATGAAATTCTATTGTTACCAAACATGTTTCGGAGCTCCAAGCTCCATCATCAGTGGCATTACAAACAAACAATACAAAAGCATTGCTATGTGCTAAGAACAGAAAATACAGTTTCCAGAGCAATGCCTTCGGGTCTGAAAAAGAATGCGACTTCATACTCTCACACTATTAAAACTTAAGAAATTGAGTACTCACCATTTCATGAAAATTTTTATTTTATTAAAAGTTCTGTATTTTCTTTTTGTAAATCATCTTACAACTGATATGATAATAATGGTGAATACTACCGATAGTATAATGTTGTGAGTAACACCCGCCATCTAGTGTTCGAAGAACGAACTAGTTAATATCCAATAGTAGGGGACAGATTAAACTGAAATGATAATCAGCGACATCCATTGATCAGACACCGAAACACACTCACAAATACATACAGATAGCTATTTATTCACCTTTTCTAATCAACACACCGCAGTACAGGTGTCGTTTTCTTAACATATGTTAATAATTAAGGTTATACAAACAAAACTACATCAAGTACAAAACAACACGACTTCACCTGGTCCCACAACCCAAATCACACAATAAAGCGCAATAACCGAATGCCCCAAAAAACCACAATATGTAAGAGAACTATTCAATAAAGGACAATGATTTAAAAAACCTAGATGAAGTAAATTCTGTTTGTTCATTCAAACATACGATAGATGGTATATTATTAATGGTAGTAATTTCCATGATCTCCAGGGTATTGAGAAGAGTACCTTTGTTACAAACATGCAGCAGCTTAGTACCACTACGTGGGTCAAACGAATGGTTAAAGTTAATAATGTGGTCTGCGAATGCTGAACTGCTTTCAATACTGGTATAATTGCGCGACTGTGCTTTCGTAATAATTCTATGGTGTTCATCTATTCGAGTTTTAATAGCGCGGCCTGACTGACCAATGTATTGAGCAGTGCACGTTTGGGTGCCACATGACAGTGAATATACACCTGGTTTTTCGGTCCAAATGGATTTATCTTTGCTATTATTAAGAAGAAGGTTGATCGTATTACCAGTACGGAAGCATATATTGATATCATAACAACTAAAGACCTTTTTGACAGCCAAACAAAATGGACCTGTGTATGTAATTGGGTAAAAATTGGACTTACTGGTGTCGGGCGCAGGTTTAAGGTTTTTATGTATATGTTTGTTGATATATTTATAATACATTCTATTTATTGTACTAGATGGGAAACCATTGGTTTTAGCAACATGAAAAATGATCGAAAGCTCCGCATTAAAATGCTCTTCAGATATTGGAATATTAAACAACCTGTGAAAATGGGAATGAAATGCAGCAAATTTGTGTGAGTGGGGGTGATTTGATGTGAAAGGAATAGCTATGTCCGTACTAGTGTCCTTATGGTCGGATAGTCTATAAATGCGTACATCCAAGAATGGTAAGGTTCTATTCGATTCAATCTCGACTGTGAACTGTATTCTGCTATGTAAGGAGTTCATATATGAAAGAGTATCATTAAGATCCTGATGGGACCCCTGAAATACAGCCAGAATATCGTCGACATATCTAAAATAAGTGATAAATCTTGCTTTATGTGTCCGATTTCGCATAATCTGTTTTTCCAGATGCACCATGAAAATTTCAGCAAGGAGGGACGAAGTAGACGCACCCATAGCTAATCCCTCATTCTGCTTATAAATGGTATTATTAAACTGGAAGAAGTTCTGGGCTAAGGTAATCTCCAACAAACCAACAATGTCGCGAATAGACTCGCTATCAAGGGATGATTGGTTTGTAAGAAGCTCTGAAGTAAGTTGCACGCTTTCAGCGACTGGCACACTCGTGAAAAGGTTCCTCACACCGAAGGAAACAAGGAACGAATCATCAGGACATTGAACTTCTTTCAATTTTTGGCATACCTCGATTGAATTATTCACGGAATAGGGTGGTTTAAAGCTAGTACATTTTTTGATTGTGTAGTTCAACCATTTAGATAACTTTGACGCTGGTGAAGTGGAGTAACATACAATTGGTCGAGCGGGACAATTAACTTTATGTGTTTTAAGTTGGGCTCTAAGCATTGGTATTTGAGGATTCATGTTGGTTAATTTAAATTTGTTGGTATTAAAAATTGATAGTGTATCTCTCGTTTTCGCTAGGGTTTTATTAAATGTGGTACAGTAAGTCTTAAGTGGATTAGTTGGCAATATGGAAAAGTCAGATGTGTCAAGGAAACTATTCACTTTCTCGACATATGTGTCCTTCGGACAAATCACAGTACAATTGTACTGTGATTTGTCCGAAGGACACATATGTCGAGAAAGTGAATAGTTTCCTTGACACATCTGACTTTTCCATATTGCCAACTAATCCACTTAAGACTTACTGTACCACATTTAATAAAACCCTAGCGAAAACGAGAGATACACTATCAAGTTTTAATACCAACAAATTTAAATTAACCAACATGAATCCTCAAATACCAATGCTTAGAGCCCAACTTAAAACACATAAAGTTAATTGTCCCGCTCGACCAATTGTATGTTACTCCACTTCACCAGCGTCAAAGTTATCTAAATGGTTGAACTACACAATCAAAAAATGTACTAGCTTTAAACCACCCTATTCCGTGAATAATTCAATCGAGTTATGCCAAAAATTGAAAGAAGTTCAATGTCCTGATGATTCGTTCCTTGTTTCCTTCGATGTGAGGAACCTTTTCACGAGTGTGCCAGTCGCTGAAAGCGTGCAACTTACTTCAGAGCTTCTTACAAACCAATCATCCCTTGATAGCGAGTCTATTCGCGACATTGTTGGTTTGTTGGAGATTACCTTAGCCCAGAACTTCTTCCAGTTTAATAATACCATTTATAAGCAGAATGAGGGATTAGCTATGGGTGCGTCTACTTCGTCCCTCCTTGCTGAAATTTTCATGGTGCATCTGGAAAAACAGATTATGCGAAATCGGACACATAAAGCAAGATTTATCACTTATTTTAGATATGTCGACGATATTCTGGCTGTATTTCAGGGGTCCCATCAGGATCTTAATGATACTCTTTCATATATGAACTCCTTACATAGCAGAATACAGTTCACAGTCGAGATTGAATCGAATAGAACCTTACCATTCTTGGATGTACGCATTTATAGACTATCCGACCGTTTATCCTTCTCCATTTACCATAAGGACACTAGTACGGACATAGCTATTCCTTTCACATCAAATCACCCCCACTCACACAAATTTGCTGCATTTCATTCCCATTTTCACAGGTTGTTTAATATTCCAATATCTGAAGAGCATTTTAATGCGGAGCTTTCGATCATTTTTCATGTTGCTAAAACCAATGGTTTCCCATCTAGTACAATAAATAGAATGTATTATAAATATATCAACAAACATATACATAAAAACCTTAAACCTGCGCCCGACACCAGTAAGTCCAATTTTTACCCAATTACATACACAGGTCCATTTTGTTTGGCTGTCAAAAAGGTCTTTAGTTGTTATGATATCAATATATGCTTCCGTACTGGTAATACGATCAACCTTCTTCTTAATAATAGCAAAGATAAATCCATTTGGACCGAAAAACCAGGTGTATATTCACTGTCATGTGGCACCCAAACGTGCACTGCTCAATACATTGGTCAGTCAGGCCGCGCTATTAAAACTCGAATAGATGAACACCATAGAATTATTACGAAAGCACAGTCGCGCAATTATACCAGTATTGAAAGCAGTTCAGCATTCGCAGACCACATTATTAACTTTAACCATTCGTTTGACCCACGTAGTGGTACTAAGCTGCTGCATGTTTGTAACAAAGGTACTCTTCTCAATACCCTGGAGATCATGGAAATTACTACCATTAATAATATACCATCTATCGTATGTTTGAATGAACAAACAGAATTTACTTCATCTAGGTTTTTTAAATCATTGTCCTTTATTGAATAGTTCTCTTACATATTGTGGTTTTTTGGGGCATTCGGTTATTGCGCTTTATTGTGTGATTTGGGTTGTGGGACCAGGTGAAGTCGTGTTGTTTTGTACTTGATGTAGTTTTGTTTGTATAACCTTAATTATTAACATATGTTAAGAAAACGACACCTGTACTGCGGTGTGTTGATTAGAAAAGATGAATAAATAGCTATCTGTATGTATTTGTGAGTGTGTTTCGGTGTCTGATCAATGGATGTCGCTGATTATCATTTCAGTTTAATCTGTCCCCTACTATTGGATATTAACTAGTTCGTTCTTCGAACACTAGATGGCGGGTGTTACTCACAACATTATACTATCGGTAGTATTCACCATTATTATCATATCAGTTGTAAGATGATTTACAAAAAGAAAATACAGAACTTTTAATAAAATAAAAATTTTCATGAAATGGTGAGTACTCAATTTCTTAAGTTTTAATAGTGTGAGAGTATGAAGTCGCATTCTTTTTCAGACCCGAAGGCATTGCTCTGGAAACTGTATTTTCTGTTCTTAGCACATAGCAATGCTTTTGTATTGTTTGTTTGTAATGCCACTGATGATGGAGCTTGGAGCTCCGAAACATGTTTGGTAACAATAGAATTTCATTTTCGTGGAGGTTGACTTTTATTCCCATTAAATTAACTTACTCCACTCCAGGATGGACTACTTTTTTAAGATGAATGAAGCTAGTCAAGCTGTTTTAGTCCGTGAATACGAAAAGCTTTTACTGAAAAGAAGATACGTTGATCTCGATATTTATTTCAACTGCATGTGCAAGAAAGAAAATCTAACCCCTAACTATATAAAAGTCCGAACGAATAACAGTTCCCCTTCAGCTATAAGAGCCATCAAAGTAGCAAAGTTAACATGGTTACGAGAAGAAATCAAATTGCTACACAAGAAGAAGCATATGGTGGATGTGAAATTGCATTATGTCGCATCACAACTAACACAAAGACTTCACCAACTGGAATGGGATGTTCTTCAACAACAGTTACATGAGGTAATAACCATTAGGAGTAATATTAAGAAGAATAGATTAAATAATAAGTTAGATAGTTTAAGATCTAAAACACAACCGGTTTTTGATGGTGGTAATTTTCATGAATTATATTTGTCTAGTAATACTTTGAATGAGAGTAGTGTAACTTTCAGCGACGATAGTGTTGTGCCTTTTGACAATCACATTTTTAATCAACAGTTTCCACATAGTGTACAGCCAAACCAAGTTCAGTTTCATGATAGACTTCTAAATCTTTCCAATATTACATTCACTGAACAAGAATCAGCTTTACTCAACAAAGGGTTAAAATATAACATACATAAGAGTTTAACTAGCAAAGATTTGAAGGTGACTGCTGCCGAATGTGAAGCCATTATCGAAACATCTAATATTTCTGGAAAAGAAATTATTCATACTAACATTTCTAAAATATTGAATAAAACTCACAAAAACAACACGTATAATACATCGAATAAACCTGATGAAGTCAAAACGATTAAAGATATTAAAAGAAAACTAGAAATAAACAATCTAATTCTTAGTAAAAGTGACAAGAGTAATTGTACTGTGATTTGTCCGAAGGACACATATGTCGAGAAAGTGAATAGTTTCCTTGACACATCTGACTTTTCCATATTGCCAACTAATCCACTTAAGACTTACTGTACCACATTTAATAAAACCCTAGCGAAAACGAGAGATACACTATCAAGTTTTAATACCAACAAATTTAAATTAACCAACATGAATCCTCAAATACCAATGCTTAGAGCCCAACTTAAAACACATAAAGTTAATTGTCCCGCTCGACCAATTGTATGTTACTCCACTTCACCAGCGTCAAAGTTATCTAAATGGTTGAACTACACAATCAAAAAATGTACTAGCTTTAAACCACCCTATTCCGTGAATAATTCAATCGAGTTATGCCAAAAATTGAAAGAAGTTCAATGTCCTGATGATTCGTTCCTTGTTTCCTTCGATGTGAGGAACCTTTTCACGAGTGTGCCAGTCGCTGAAAGCGTGCAACTTACTTCAGAGCTTCTTACAAACCAATCATCCCTTGATAGCGAGTCTATTCGCGACATTGTTGGTTTGTTGGAGATTACCTTAGCCCAGAACTTCTTCCAGTTTAATAATACCATTTATAAGCAGAATGAGGGATTAGCTATGGGTGCGTCTACTTCGTCCCTCCTTGCTGAAATTTTCATGGTGCATCTGGAAAAACAGATTATGCGAAATCGGACACATAAAGCAAGATTTATCACTTATTTTAGATATGTCGACGATATTCTGGCTGTATTTCAGGGGTCCCATCAGGATCTTAATGATACTCTTTCATATATGAACTCCTTACATAGCAGAATACAGTTCACAGTCGAGATTGAATCGAATAGAACCTTACCATTCTTGGATGTACGCATTTATAGACTATCCGACCGTTTATCCTTCTCCATTTACCATAAGGACACTAGTACGGACATAGCTATTCCTTTCACATCAAATCACCCCCACTCACACAAATTTGCTGCATTTCATTCCCATTTTCACAGGTTGTTTAATATTCCAATATCTGAAGAGCATTTTAATGCGGAGCTTTCGATCATTTTTCATGTTGCTAAAACCAATGGTTTCCCATCTAGTACAATAAATAGAATGTATTATAAATATATCAACAAACATATACATAAAAACCTTAAACCTGCGCCCGACACCAGTAAGTCCAATTTTTACCCAATTACATACACAGGTCCATTTTGTTTGGCTGTCAAAAAGGTCTTTAGTTGTTATGATATCAATATATGCTTCCGTACTGGTAATACGATCAACCTTCTTCTTAATAATAGCAAAGATAAATCCATTTGGACCGAAAAACCAGGTGTATATTCACTGTCATGTGGCACCCAAACGTGCACTGCTCAATACATTGGTCAGTCAGGCCGCGCTATTAAAACTCGAATAGATGAACACCATAGAATTATTACGAAAGCACAGTCGCGCAATTATACCAGTATTGAAAGCAGTTCAGCATTCGCAGACCACATTATTAACTTTAACCATTCGTTTGACCCACGTAGTGGTACTAAGCTGCTGCATGTTTGTAACAAAGGTACTCTTCTCAATACCCTGGAGATCATGGAAATTACTACCATTAATAATATACCATCTATCGTATGTTTGAATGAACAAACAGAATTTACTTCATCTAGGTTTTTTAAATCATTGTCCTTTATTGAATAGTTCTCTTACATATTGTGGTTTTTTGGGGCATTCGGTTATTGCGCTTTATTGTGTGATTTGGGTTGTGGGACCAGGTGAAGTCGTGTTGTTTTGTACTTGATGTAGTTTTGTTTGTATAACCTTAATTATTAACATATGTTAAGAAAACGACACCTGTACTGCGGTGTGTTGATTAGAAAAGATGAATAAATAGCTATCTGTATGTATTTGTGAGTGTGTTTCGGTGTCTGATCAATGGATGTCGCTGATTATCATTTCAGTTTAATCTGTCCCCTACTATTGGATATTAACTAGTTCGTTCTTCGAACACTAGATGGCGGGTGTTACTCACAACATTATACTATCGGTAGTATTCACCATTATTATCATATCAGTTGTAAGATGATTTACAAAAAGAAAATACAGAACTTTTAATAAAATAAAAATTTTCATGAAATGGTGAGTACTCAATTTCTTAAGTTTTAATAGTGTGAGAGTATGAAGTCGCATTCTTTTTCAGACCCGAAGGCATTGCTCTGGAAACTGTATTTTCTGTTCTTAGCACATAGCAATGCTTTTGTATTGTTTGTTTGTAATGCCACTGATGATGGAGCTTGGAGCTCCGAAACATGTTTGGTAACAATAGAATTTCATTTTCGTGGAGGTTGACTTTTATTCCCATTAAATTAACTTACTCCACTCCAGGATGGACTACTTTTTTAAGATAAAATTTTGTTATTTAGAATTAAACGTTCAAATGGCTGCCAAAAAGCTGTTTTCTCACTTAGAATTTAAAAGTAAATTTTATTAGTCTAAAGAAATTAGATTAAGCATAAAAAAGCAAATTAGAACGATTTAGCGCGTTTTGTTACTAAAATTTTATTATTTAGAATTAAACTTTTCAAATGGCTCCCAAAAAGCTGTTTTCTCACTTAGAATTTAAAAGTAAATTTTATTAGTGAAAATAAGTTAGATTAAGCGTAAATAAGCAATTTAGAACGAATTAGCGCGTTTTGTTACTAAAATTTTGTTATTTAGAATTAAACTTTCCAAATGGCTCCCAAAAAACTGTTTTCTCACTTAGAATATAAATGTAGATTTTATTAGTGAAAATAAGTTAGATTAAGCAAATAAGCAATTTAGAACGAATTAGCGCGTTTTGTTACTAAAATTTTGTTATTTAGAATTAAACTTTTCAAATGGTTCCCAAAAAGCTGTTTTCTCACTTAGAATTTAAAAGTAAATTTTATTAGTCGAAAGAAATTAGATTAAGCATAAAAAAGCAAATTAGAACGAATTAGAGCGTTTTGTTACTAAAATTTTGTTATTTAGAATTAAACTTTCCAAATGGCTCCCAAAAAACTGTTTTCTCACTTAGAATATAAATGTAGATTTTATTAGTGAAAATAAGTTAGATTAAGCAAATAAGCAATTTAGAACGAATTAGCGCGTTTTGTTACTAAAATTTTGTTATTTAGAATTAAACTTTTCAAATGGTTCCCAAAAAGCTGTTTGCTCACTTAGAATTTAAAAGTAAATTTTATTAGTCGAAAGAAATTAGATTAAGCATAAAAAAGCAAATTAGAACGAATTAGAGCGTTTTGTTACTAAAATTTTGTTAATTAGAATTAAACTTTTCAAATGGCTCCCAAAAAGCTGTTTTCTCACTTAGAATTTAAAAGTAAATTTTATTAGTCAAAAGAAATTAGATTAAGCATAAAAAAGCAAATTAGAACGAATTAGAGCGTTTTGTTACTAAAATTTTGTTATTTAGAATTAAACTTTTCAAATGGCTCCCAAAAAGCTGTTTTCTCACTTAGAATTTAAAAGTAAATTTTATTAGTCAAAATAAGTTAGATTATGCGTAAATAATCAATTTAGAACGATTTAGCGCGTTTTGATACTAAATTTTTGTTATTTAGTATTAAACTTTTCAAATGGCTCCCAAAAAGCTGTTTTCTCACTTAGAATATAAAAGTAAATTTTATTATTCAAAAGAAATTAGATTAAGCATAAAAAAGCAAATTAGAACGAATTAGAGCGTTTTGTTACTAAAATTTTGTTAATTAGAATTAAACTTTTCAAATGGCTCCCAAAAAGCTGTTTTCTCACTTAGAATTTAAAAGTAAATTTTATTAGTCAAAAGAAATTAGATTAAGCATAAAAAAGCAAATTAGAACGAATTAGAGCGTTTTGTTACTAAAATTTTGTTAATTAGAATTAAACTTTTCAAATGGCTCCCAAAAAGCTGTTTTCTCACTTAGAAATTAAAAGTAAATTTTATTAGTCAAAAGAAATTAGATTAAGCATAAAAAAGCAAATTAGAACGAATTAGAGCGTTTTGTTACTAAAATTTTGTTAATTAGAATTAAACTTTTCAAATGGCTCCCAAAAAGCTGTTTTCTCACTTAGAATTTAAAAGTAAATTTTATTAGTAAAAAGAAGTTAGATTAAGCGTAAATAAGCAATTTAGAACGAATTAGAGCGTTTTGTTAGTCAAATTTTGTTATTTAGAATTAAACTTTTCAAATGGCTCCCAAGCTGTTTTCTCACTTAGAATTTAAAAGTAAATTTTATTAGTCAAAAGAAATAAGATTAAGCATAAAAAAGCAAATTAGAACGAATTAGAGCGTTTTGTTACTAAAATTTTGTTATTTAGAATTAAACTTTTCAAATGGCTCCCAAAAAGCTGTTTTCTCACTTAGAATTTAAAAGTAAATTTTATTAGTCAAAATAAGTTAGATTATGCGTAAATAATCAATTTAGAACGATTTAGCGCGTTTTGTTACTAAATTTTTGTTATTTAGTATTAAACTTTTCAAATGGCTCCCAAAAAGCTGTTTTCTCACTTAGAATATAAAAGTAAATTTTATTAGTCAAAAGAAATTAGATTAAGCATAAAAAAGCAAATTAGAACGAATTAGAGCGTTTTGTTACTAAAATTTTGTTAATTAGAATTAAACTTTTCAAATGGCTCCCAAAAAGCTGTTTTCTCACTTAGAATTTAAAAGTAAATTTTATTAGTCAAAAGAAATTAGATTAAGCATAAAAAAGCAAATTAGAACGAATTAGAGCGTTTAGTTACTAAAATTTTGTTATTTAGAATTAAACGTTCAAATGGCTGCCAAAAGCTGTTTTCTCACTTAGAATATAAAAGTAAATTTTATTAGTCAAAAGAAATTAGATTAAGCATAAAAAAGCAAATTAGAACGAATTAGAGCGTTTTGTTACTAAAATTTTGTTAATTAGAATTAAACTTTTCAAATGGCTCCCAAAAAGCTGTTTTCTCACTTAGAATTTAAAAGTAAATTTTATTAGTAAAAAGAAGTTAGATTAAGCGTAAATAAGCAATTTAGAACGAATAGAGCGTTTTGTTAGTCAAATTTTGTTAATTAGAATTAAACTTTTCAAATGGCTCCCAAAAAGCTGTTTTCTCACTTAGAAATTAGATTAAGCATAAAAAAGAAAATTAGAACGATTTAGCGCGTTTTGTTACTAAAATTTTGTTATTTAGAATTAAACGTTCAAATGGCTGCCAAAAGCTGTTTTCTCACTTAGAATTTAAAAGTAAATTTTATTAGTAAAAAGAAGTTAGATTAAGCGTAAATAAGCAATTTAGAACGAATTAGAGCGTTTTGTTAGTCAAATTTTGTTATTTAGAATTAAACTTTTCAAATGGCTCCCAAGCTGTTTTCTCACTTAGAATTTAAAAGTAAATTTTATTAGTGAAAATAAATTAGATTAAGCGTAAATAAGCAATTTAGAACGAATTAGCGCGTTTTGTTACTAAATTTTTGTTATTTAGTATTAAACTTTTCAAATGGCTCCCAAAAAGCTGTTTTCTCACTTAGAATATAAAAGTAAATTTTATTAGTCAAAAGAAATTAGATTAAGCATAAAAAAGCAAATTAGAACGAATTAGAGCGTTTTGTTACTAAAATTTTGTTAATTAGAATTAAACTTTTCAAATGGCTCCCAAAAAGCTGTTTTCTCACTTAGAATTTAAAAGTAAATTTTATTAGTCAAAAGAAATTAGATTAAGCATAAAAAAGCAAATTAGAACGAATTAGAGCGTTTTGTTACTAAAATTTTGTTAATTAGAATTAAACTTTTCAAATGGCTCCCAAAAAGCTGTTTTCTCACTTAGAAATTAGATTAAGCATAAAAAAGAAAATTAGAACGATTTAGCGCGTTTTGTTACTAAAATTTTGTTATTTAGAATTAAACGTTCAAATGGCTGCCAAAAGCTGTTTTCTCACTTAGAATTTAAAAGTAAATTTTATTAGTAAAAAGAAGTTAGATTAAGCGTAAATAAGCAATTTAGAACGAATTAGAGCGTTTTGTTAGTCAAATTTTGTTATTTAGAATTAAACTTTTCAAATGGCTCCCAAGCTGTTTTCTCACTTAGAATTTAAAAGTAAATTTTATTAGTGAAAATAAATTAGATTAAGCGTAAATAAGCAATTTAGAACGAATTAGCGCGTTTTGTTACTAAAATATTGTTATTTAGAATTAAACGTTTCAAATGGCTCCCAAAAAGCTGTTTTCTCACTTAGAAATTAAAAGTAAATTTGATTAGTCAAAATAAGTTAGATTATGCGTAAATAATCAATTTAGAACGATTTAGCGCGTTTTGTTACTAAATTTTTGTTATTTAGTATTAAACTTTTCAAATGGCTCCCAAAAAGCTGTTTTCTCACTTAGAATATAAAAGTAAATTTTATTAGTCAAAAGAAATTAGATTAAGCATAAAAAAGTAAATTAGAACGAATTAGAGCGCTTTGTTACTAAAATTTTGTTAATTAGAATTAAACTTTTCAAATGGCTCCCAAAAAGCTGTTTTCTCACTTAGAATTTAAAAGTAAATTTTATTAGTCAAAATAAGTTAGATTATGCGTAAATAATCAATTTAGAACGATTTAGCGCGTTTTGTTACTAAATTTTTGTTATTTAGTATTAAACTTTTCAAATGGCTCCCAAAAAGCTGTTTTCTCACTTAGAATATAAAAGTAAATTTTATTAGTCAAAAGAAATTAGATTAAGCATAAAAAAGTAAATTAGAACGAATTAGAGCGCTTTGTTACTAAAATTTTGTTAATTAGAATTAAACTTTTCAAATGGCTCCCAAAAAGCTGTTTTCTCACTTAGAATAAATTTAAAAGTAAATTTTATTAGTGGAAATAAGTTAGATTAAGCGTAAATAAGCAATTTAGAACGAATTAGCGCGTTTTGTTACTAAAATTTTGTTATTTAGAATTAAACGTTCAAATGGCTCCCAAAAAGCTGTTTTCTCACTTAGAAATTAAAAGTAAATTTTATTAGTCTAAAGAAATTAGATTAAGCATAAAAAAGCAAATTAGAACGTTTTAGCGCGTTTTGTTACTAAAATTTTGTTATTTAGAATTAAACTTTTCAAATGGCTCCCAAAAAGCTGTTTTCTCACTTAGAATTTAAAAGTAAATTTTATTAGTGAAAATAAGTTAGATTAAGCGTAAATAATCAATTTAGAACGAATTAGCGCGTTTTGTTACTAAAATATTGTTATTTAGAATTAAACGTTTCATATGGCTCCCAAAAACCTGTTTTCTCACTTAGAAATTAAAAGTAAATTTGATTAGTTTAAAGAAATTAGATTAAGCATAAAAAAGCAAATTAGAACGATTTAGCGCGTTTTGTTACTAAAATTTTGTTATTTAGAATTAAACTTTTCAAATGGCTCCCAAAAGCTGTTTTCTCACTTAGAATTTAAAAGTAAATTTTATTAGTGAAAATAAGTTAGATTAAGCGTAAATAAGCAATTTAGAACGAATTAGCGCGTTTTGTTACTAAAATTTTGTTATTTAGAATTAAACGTTCAAATGGCTCCCAAAAAGCCGTTTTCTCACTTAGAATTTAAAAGTAAATTTTATTAGTCAAAAGAAATTAGATTAAGCATAAAAAAGCAAATAAGAACGAATTAGAGCGTTTTGTTACTAAAATTTTGATATTTAGAATTAAACTTTTCAAATGGCTCCCAAAAAGCTGTTTTCTCACTTAGAATTTAAAAGTAAGTTTTATTAGTGAAAATAAGTTAGATTAAGCGTAAATAAGCAATTTAGAACGAATTAGCGCGTTTTGTTACTAAAATTTTGTTATTTAGAATTAAACTTTTCAAATGGTTCCCAAAAAGCTGTTTTCTCCCTTAGAATTTAAAAGTAAATTTTATTAGTGGAAATAAGTTAGATTATGCGTAAATAAGCAATTTAGAACGAATTAGCGCGTTTTGTTACTAAAATTTTGTTATTTAGAATTAAACTTTTCAAATGGCTCCCAAAAAGCTGTTTTCTCCCTTAGAATTTAAAAGTAAATTTTATTAGTGGAAATAAGTTAGAATTAGCGTAAATAAGCAATTTAGAACGAATTAGAGCGTTTTGTTACTAAAATATTGTTATTTAGAATTAAACGTTCAAATGGCTGCCAAAAAGCTGTTTTCTCACTTAGAATTTAATAGTAAATTTTATTAGTCAAAAGAAATTAGATTAAGCACAAAAAAGCAAATTAAAACGATTTAACGCGTTTTGTTACTAAAATTTTGTTATTTAGAATTAAACGTTCAAATGCCTGCCAAAAAGCTGTTTTCTCACTTAGAATTTAAATGTAAATTTTATTAGTGAAAATAAGTTAGATTAAGCGTAAATAAGCAATTTAGAACGAACTAAAGCGTTTTGTTAGTCGAATTTTGTTATTTAGTATTAAACGTTCAAATGCCTCCCAAAAAGCTGTTTTCTCACTTAGAATTTAAAAGTAAATTTTATTAGTCAACAGAAATTAGATTAAGCATAAAAAAGCGAATTAGAACGATTTAGCGCGTTTTGTTACTAAAATTTTGTTATTTAGAATTAAACGTTCAAATGGCTGCCAAAAAGCTGTTTTCTCACTTAGAATTTAAAAGTAAATTTTATTAGTGAAAATAAGTTAGATTAAGCGTAAATAAGTAATTTAGAACGAACTAGAGCGTTTTGTTAGTCAAATTTTGTTATTTAGTATTAAACGTTCAAATGCCTCCCAAAAAGCTCTTTCCCACTTAGAATTTAAAAGTAAATTTTATTAGTCAAAAGAAATTAGATTAAGCATAAAAAAGCAAATTAGAACGATTTAGCGCGTTTTGTTACTAATATTTTGTTATTTAGAATTAAACGTTCAAATGCCTCCCAAAAAGCTGTTTTCTCACTTAGAATTTAAAAGTAAATTTTATTAGTCAAAAGAAATTAGATTAAGCATAAAAAAGCAAATTAGAACGATTTAGCGCGTTTTGTTACTAATATTTTGTTATTTAGAATTAAACGTTCAAATGCCTCCCAAAAAGCTGTTTTCTCACTTAGAATTTAAAAGTAAATTTTATTAGTCAAAAGAAATTAGATTAAGCATAAAAAAGCAAATTAGAACGATTTAGCGCGTTTTGTTACTAAAATTCTGTTATTTACAATTAAACGTTCAAATGGCTGCCAAAAAGCTGTTTTCTCACTTAGAATTTAAAAGTAAATTTTATTAGTGAAAATGAGTTAGATTAAGCGTAAATAAGCAATTTAGAACGAACTAGAGCGTTTTGTTTGTCAAATTTTGATATTTAGAATTAAACGTTCAAATGCCTCCCAAAAAGCTCTTTCCCACTTAGAATTTAAAAGTAAATTTTATTAGTCAAAAGAAATTAGATTAAGCATAAAAAAGCAAATTAGAACGATTTAGCGCGTTTTGTTACTAATATTTTGTTATTTAGAATTAAACGTTCAAATGGCTGCCAAAAAGCTGTTTTCTCACTTAGAATTTAAAAGTAAATTTTATTAATCAAAAGAAATTAGATTAAGCACAAAAAAGCAAATTAGAACGCTTTAGCGCGTTTTGTTACTAAAATTTTGTTATTTAATATAAACGTTCAAATGGCTGCCAAAAAGCTGTTTTCTTACTTAGAATTTAAAAGTAAATTTTATTAGTGAAACGAAGTTAGATTAAGCGTAAATAAGCAATTTAGAACGAATTAGAGCGTTTTGTAAGTAAAATTTTGTTATTTAGAATAAACGTTCAAATGGCTGCCAAAAAGCTCTTTTCTCACTTAGAATTTAAAAGTAAATTTTATTAGTGAAAATGAGTTAGATTAAGCGTAAATAAGCAATTTAGAACGAAATAGAGCGTTTTGTTGGTCAAATTTTGTAATTTAGAATTAAACGTTCAAATGGCTCCCAAAAAGCTGTTTTCTCACTTAGAATTTAAAAGTAAATTTTTTTATTGAAAATGAGTTAGATTAAGCTTAAATAAGCAATTTAGAACGAACTAGAGCGTTTTGTTTGTCAAATTTTGATATTTAGAATTAAACGTTCAAATGGCTTCCAAAATGCTGTTTTTTCACTTAGAATTTAAAAGTAAATTTTATTAGTCAACAGAAATTAGATTAAGCATAAAAAAGCGAATTAGAACGATTTAGCGCGTTTTGTTACTAAAATTTTGTTATTTAGAATTAAACGTACAAATGGCTGCCAAAAAGCTGTTTTCTCACTTCGAATTTAAAAGTAAATTTTATTAGTGAAAATAAGTTAGATTAAGCGTAAATAAGTAATTTAGAACGAATTAGAGCGTTTTGTTAGTCAAATTTTGTTATTTAGTATTAACCGTTCAAATGCCTCCCAAAAAGCTCTTTCCCACTTAAAATTTAAAAGTAAATTTTATTAGTCAAAAGAAATTAGATTAAGCATAAAAAAGCAAGTTAGAACGATTTAGCGCGTTTTGTTACTAATATTTTGATATTTGAATTAAACGTTCAAATGCCTCCCAAAAAGCTGTTTTCTCACTTAGAATTTAAGAGTAAATTTTATTAGTCAAAAGAAATTAGATTAAGCATAAAAAAGCAAATTAGAACGATTTAGCGCGTTTTGTTACTAAAATTCTGTTATTTACAATTAAACGTTCAAATGGCTGCCAAAAAGCTGTTTTCTCACTTAGAATTTAAAAGTAAATGTTATTAGTGAAAATAAGTTAGATTAAGCGTAAATAAGCAATTTAGAACGAACTAGAGCGTTTTGTTAGTCAAATTTTGTTATTTAGAATTAAAAGTTGAAATGGCTCCCAAAAAGCTGTTTTCTCACTTAGAATTTAAAAGTAAATTTTATTAGTCAAAAGAAATTAGATTAAGCACAAAAAAGCAAATTAAAACGATTTAGCGCGTTTTGTTACTAAAATTTTGTTATTTAGAATTAAACGTTCAAATGCCTGCCAAAAAGCTGTTTTCTCACTTAGAATTTAAAAGTAAATTTTATTGGTGAAAATAAGTTAGATTAAGCGTAAATAAGCAATTTAGAACGAACTAGAGCGTTTTGTTAGTCGAATTTTGTTATTTAGAATTAAACGTTCAAATGGCTGCCAAAAAGCTGTTATCTCACTTAGAATTGAAAAGTAAATTTTATTAGTTAAAAGAAATTTGATTAAGCATAAAAAAGCAAATTAGAACGATTTAGTACGTTTTGTTACTAAAATTTTGTTATTTAGAATTAAACGTTCAAATGGCTGCGAAAAAGCTGTTTTCTCAATTAGAATTTAAAAGTAAATTTTATTAGTGAAAATAAGTTAGATTAAGCGTAAATAAGTAATTTAGAACGAACTAGAGCGTTTTGTTAGTCAAATTTTGTTATTTAGTTTAAACGTTCAAATGCCTCCCAAAAAGCTCTTTCCCACTTAGAATTTAAAAGTAAATTTTATTAGTCAAAAGATATTAGATTAAGCATAAAAAAGCAAATTAGAACGATTTAGCGCGTTTTGTTACTAAAATTCTGTTATTTACAATTAAACGTTCAAATGGTTGCCAAAAAGCTGTTTTCTCACTTAGAATTTAAAAGTAAATGTTATTAGTGAAAATAAGTTAGATTAAGCGTAAATAAGCAATTTAGAACGAACTAGAGCGTTTTGTTAGTCAAATTTTGTTATTTAGAATTAAAAGTTGAAATGGCTCCCAAAAAGCTGTTTTCTCACTTAGAATTTAAAAGTAAATTTTATTAGTGAAAATAAGTTAGATTAAGCGTAAATAAACAATTTAGAACGAACTAGAGCGTTTTGTTAGTCGAATTTTGTTATTTAGAATTAAACGTTCAAATGGCTGCCAAAAAGCTGTTATCTCACTTAGAATTGAAAAGTAAATTTTATTAGATAAAAGAAATTTGATTAAGCATAAAAAAGCATATTAGAACGATTAAGTGCGTTTTGTTACTAAAATTTTGTTATTTGGAATTAAACGTTCAAATGGCTGCCAAAAAGCTGTTTTCTCACTTAGAATTGAAAAGTAAATTTTATTAGTTAAAAGAAATTAGATTAAGCATAAAAAAGCAAATTAGAACGAATTAGAGCGCTTTGTTACTAAAATTTTGTTAATTAGAATTAAACTTTTCAAATGGCTCCCAAAAAGCTGTTTTCTCACTTAGAATTTAAAAGTAAATTTTTTTAGTCAAAAGAAATTAGATTAAGCATAAAAAAGCAAATTAGAACGAATTAGAGCGTTTTGTTACTAAAATTTTGTTAATTAGAATTAAACTTTTTAAATGGCTCCCAAAAGCTGTTTTCTCACTTAGAATTTAAAAGTAAATTTTATTAGTGAAAATAAGTTAGATTAAGCGTAAATAAGCAATTTAGAACGAATTAGCGCGTTTTGTTACTAAAATTTTGTTATTTAGAATTAAACGTTCAAATGGCTCCCAAAAAGCTGTTTTCTCACTTAGAATTTAAAAGTAAATTTTATTAGTGAAAATAAGTTAGATTAAGCGTAAATAAGCAATTTAGAACGAATTAGCGCGTTTTGTTACTAAAATTTTGTTATTTAGAATTAAACGTTCAAATGGCTCCCAAAAAGCTGTTTTCTTACTTAGAATTTAAAAGTAAATTTTATTAGTGAAAATAAGTTAGATTAAGCGTAAATAAGCAATTTAGAACGAATTAGCGCGTTTTTTTTACTAAAATTTTGTTATTTAGAATTAAACTTTTCAAATGGCTCCCAAAAAGCTGTTTTCTCACTTAGAATTTAAAAGTAAATTTTATTAGTGAAAATAAGTTAGATTAAGCGTAAATAAGCAATTTAGAACGAATTAGCGCGTTTTGTTACTAAAATTTTGTTATTTAGAATTAAACTTTTCAAATGGCTCCCAAAAAGCTGTTTTCTCCCTTAGAATTTAAAAGTAAATTTTATTAGTGGAAATAAGTTAGATTAAGCGTAAATAAGCAATTTAGAACGAATTAGCGCGTTTTGTTACTAAAATTTTGTTATTTAGAATTAAACGTTCAAATGGCTCCCAAAAAGCTGTTTTCTCACTTAGAATTTAAAAGTAAATTTTATTAGTCAAAAGAAATTAGATTAAGCCTAAAAAAGCAAATTAGAACGATTTAGCGCGTTTTGTTACTAAAATTTTGTTATTTAGAATTAAACTTTTCAAATGGCTCCCAAAAGCTGTTTTCTCACTTAGAATTTAAAAGTAAATTTTATTAGTGAAAATAAGTTAGATTAAGCGTAAATAAGCAATTTAGAACGAATTAGCGCGTTTTGTTACTAAAATTTTGTTATTTAGAATTAAACGTTCAAATGGCTCCCAAAAAGCTGTTTTCTCACTTAGAATTTAAAAGTAAATTTTATTAGTCAAAAGAAATTAGATTAAGCATAAAAAAGCAAATAAGAACGAATTAGAGCGTTTTGTTACTAAAATTTTGATATTTAGAATTAAACTTTTCAAATGGCTCCCAAAAAGCTGTTTTCTCACTTAGAATTTAAAAGTAAATTTTATTAGTGAAAATAAGTTAGATTAAGCGTAAATAAGCAATTTAGAACGAATTAGCGCGTTTTTTTACTAAAATTTTGTTATTTAGAATTAAACTTTTCAAATGGCTCCCAAAAAGCTGTTTTCTCACTTAGAATTTAAAAGTAAATTTTATTAGTGAAAATAAGTTAGATTAAGCGTAAATAAGCAATTTAGAACGAATTAGCGCGTTTTGTTACTAAAATTTTGTTATTTAGAATTAAACTTTTCAAATGGCTCCCAAAAAGCTGTTTTTTGCCTTAGAATTTAAAAGTAAATTTTATTAGTGGAAATAAGTTAGACTATGCGTAAATAAGCAATTTAGAACGAATTAGCGCGTTTTGTTACTAAAATTTTGTTATTTAGAATTAAACGTTCAAATGGCTGCCAAAAAGCTGTTTTCTCATTTAGAATTTAAAAGTAAATTTTATTAGTGAAAATATGTTAGATTTAGCGTAAATAAGCAATTTAGAACGAATTAGAGCGTTTTGTTACTAAAATTTAGTTATTTAGTATTAAACGATTCAAATGGCTCCCAAAAAGCTGTTTTCTCACTTAGAATTTAATAGTAAATTTTATTAGTCAAAAGAAATTAGATTAAGCATAAAAAAGCAAATTAAAACGATTTAACGCGTTTTGTTACTAAAATTTTGTTATTTAGAATTAAGCGTTCAAATGCCTGCCAAAAAGCTGTTTTCTCACTTAGAATTTAAAAGTAAATTTTATTAGTCAAAAGAAATTAGATTAAGCATAAAAAAGCAAATTAGAACGAATTAGAGCGTTTTGTTACTAAAATTTTGTTATTTAGAATTAAACTTTTCAAATGGCTCCCAAAAAGCTGTTTTCTCATTTAGAATTTAAAAGTAAATTTTATTAGTGAAAATAAGTTAGAATTAGCGTAAATAAGCAATTTAGAACGAATTAGAGCGTTTTGTTACTAAAATATTGTTATTTAGAATTAAACGTTCAAATGGCTGCCAAAAAGCTGTTTTCTCACTTAGAATTTAATAGTAAATTTTATTAGTCAAAAGAAATTAGATTAAGCACAAAAAAGCAAATTAAAACGATTTAACGCGTTTTGTTACTAAAATTTTGTTATTTAGAATTAAACGTTCAAATGCCTGCCAAAAAGCTGTTTTCTCACTTAGAATTTAAAAGTAAATTTTATTAGTCAAAAGAAATTAGATTAAGCACAAAAAAGCAAATTAAAACGATTTAGCGCGTTTTGTTACTAAAATTTTGTTATTTAGAATTAAACGTTCAAATGCCTGCCAAAAATCTGTTTTCTCACTTAGAATTTAAAAGTAAATTTTATTAGTGAAAATAAGTTAGATTAAGCGTAAATAAGCAATTTAGAACGAACTAGAGCGTTTTGTTAGTCGAATTTTGTTATTTAGTATTAAACGTTCAAATGCCTTCCAAAAAGCTGTTTTCTCACTTAGAATTTAAAAGTAAATTTTATTAGTCAACAGAAATTAGATTAAGCATAAAAAAGCGAATTAGAACGATTTAGCGCGTTTTGTTACTAAAATTTTGTTATTTAGAATTAAACGTTCAAATGGCTGCCAAAAAGCTGTTTTCTCACTTAGAATTTAAAAGTAAATTTTATTAGTGAAAATAAGTTAGATTAAGCGTAAATAAGTAATTTAGAACGAACTAGAGCGTTTTGTTAGTCAAATTTTGTTATTTAGTATTAAACGTTCAAATGCCTCCCAAAAAGCTGTTTTCTCATTTAGAATTTAAAAGTAAATTTTATTAGTGAAAATAAGTTAGAATTAGCGTAAATAAGCAATTTAGAACGAATTAGAGCGTTTTGTTACTAAAATATTGTTATTTAGAATTAAACGTTCAAATGGCTGCCAAAAAGCTGTTTTCTCACTTAGAATTTAATAGTAAATTTTATTAGTCAAAAGAAATTAGATTAAGCACAAAAAAGCAAATTAAAACGATTTAGCGCGTTTTGTTACTAAAATTTTGTTATTTAGAATTAAACGTTCAAATGCCTGCCAAAAAGCTGTTTTCTCACTTAGAATTTAAAAGTAAATTTTATTAGTCAAAAGAAATTAGATTAAGCACAAAAAAGCAAATTAAAACGATTTAGCGCGTTTTGTTACTAAAATTTTGTTATTTAGAATTAAACGTTCAAATGCCTGCCAAAAATCTGTTTTCTCACTTAGAATTTAAAAGTAAATTTTATTAGTGAAAATAAGTTAGATTAAGCGTAAATAAGCAATTTAGAACGAACTAGAGCGTTTTGTTAGTCGAATTTTGTTATTTAGTATTAAACGTTCAAATGCCTCCCAAAAAGCTGTTTTCTCACTTAGAATTTAAAAGTAAATTTTATTAGTCAACAGAAATTAGATTAAGCATAAAAAAGCGAATTAGAACGATTTAGCGCGTTTTGTTACTAAAATTTTGTTATTTAGAATTAAACGTTCAAATGGCTGCCAAAAAGCTGTTTTCTCACTTAGAATTTAAAAGTAAATTTTATTAGTGAAAATAAGTTAGATTAAGCGTAAATAAGTAATTTAGAACGAACTAGAGCGTTTTGTTAGTCAAATTTTGTTATTTAGTATTAAACGTTCAAATGCCTCCCAAAAAGCTCTTTCCCACTTAGAATTTAAAAGTAAATTTTATTAGTCAAAAGAAATTAGATTAAGCATAAAAAAGCAAATTAGAACGATTTAGCGCGTTTTGTCACTAATATTTTGTTATTTAGAATTAAACGTTCAAATGCCTCCCAAAAAGCTGTTTTCTCACTTAGAATTTAAAAGTAAATTTTATTAGTCAAAAGAAATTAGATTAAGCATAAAAAAGCTAATTAGAACGATTTAGCGCGTTTTGTTACTAAAATTCTGTTATTTACAATTAAACGTTCAAATGGCTGCCAAAAAGCTGTTTTCTCACTTAGAATTTAAAAGTAAATTTTTTTAGTGAAAATGAGTTAGATTAAGCGTAAATAAGCAATTTAGAACGAACTAGAGCGTTTTGTTTGTCAAATTTTGATATTTAGAATTAAACGTTCAAATGGCTCCCAAAAAGCTCTTTCCCACTTAGAATTTAAAAGTAAATTTTATTAGTCAAAAGAAATTAGATTAAGCATAAAAAAGCAAATTAGAACGATTTAGCGCGTTTTGTTACTAATATTTTGATATTTAGAATTAAACGTTCAAATGGCTGCCAAAAAGCTGTTTTCTCACTTAGAATTTAAAAGTAAATTTTATTAATCAAAAGAAATTAGATTAAGCACAAAAAAGCAAATTAAAACGCTTTAGCGCGTTTTGTTACTAAAATGTTGTTATTTAATATAAACGTTCAAATGGCTGCCAAAAAGCTGTTTTCTTACTTAGAATTTAAAAGTAAATTTTATTAGTGAAACGAAGTTAGATTAAGCGTAAATAAGCAATTTAGAACGAATTAGAGCGTTTTGTAAGTAAAATTTTGTTATTTAGAATAAACGTTCAAATGGCTGCCAAAAAGCTCTTTTCTCACTTAGAATTTAAAAGTAAATTTTATTAGTGAAAATGAGTTAGATTAAGCGTAAATAAGCAATTTAGAACGAAATAGAGCGTTTTGTTGGTCAAATTTTGTAATTTAGAATTAAACGTTCAAATGGCTCCCAAAAAGCTGTTTTCTCACTTAGAATTTAAAAGTAAATTTTTTTAGTGAAAATGAGTTAGATTAAGCGTAAATAAGCAATTTAGAACGAACTAGAGCGTTTTGTTTGTCAAATTTTGATATTTAGAATTAAACGTTCAAATGGCTTCCAAAATGCTGTTTTCTCACTTAGAATTTAAAAGTAAATTTTATTAGTCAACAGAAATTAGATTAAGCATAAAAAAGCGAATTAGAACGATTTAGCGCGTTTTGTTACTAAAATTTTGTTATTTAGAATTAAACGTACAAATGGCTGCCAAAAAGCTGTTTTCTCACTTCGAATTTAAAAGTAAATTTTATTAGTGAAAATAAGTTAGATTAAGCGTAAATAAGTAATTTAGAACGAATTAGAGCGTTTTGTTAGTCAAATTTTGTTATTTAGTATTAAACGTTCAAATGCCTCCCAAAAAGCTCTTTCCCACTTAAAATTTAAAAGTAAATTTTATTAGTCAAAGGAAATTAGATTAAGCATAAAAAAGCAAGTTAGAACAATTTAGCGCGTTTTGTTACTAATATTTTGATATTTGAATTAAACGTTCAAATGCCTCCCAAAAAGCTGTTTTCTCACTTAGAATTTAAAAGTAAATTTTATTAGTCAAAAGAAATTAGATTAAGCATAAAAAAGCAAATTAGAACGATTTAGCGCGTTTTGTTACTAAAATTCTGTTATTTACAATTAAACGTTCAAATGGCTGCCAAAAAGCTGTTTTCTCACTTAGAATTTAAAAGTAAATTTTTTTAGTGAAAATGAGTTAGATTAAGCGTAAATAAGCAATTTAGAACGAATTAGCGCGGTTTGTTACTAAAATTTTGTTATTTGGAATTAAACGTTCAAATGGCTGCCAAAAAGCTGTTTTCTCACTTAGAATTGAAAACTAAATTTTATTAGTTAAAAGAAATTTGATTAAGCATAAAAAAGCAAATTAGAACGATTTAGCGCGTTTTGTTACTAAAATTCTGTTATTTACAATTAAACGTTCAAATGGTTGCCAAAAAGCTGTTTTCTCACATAGAATTTAAAAGTAAATTTTATTAGTGAAAATAAGTTAGATTAAGCGTAAATAAGCAATTTAGAACGAACTAGAGCGTTTTGTTAGTCAAATTTTGTTATTTAGAATTAAAAGTTGAAATGGCTCCCAAAAAGCTGTTTAGTCACTTAGAATTTAAAAGTAAATTTTATTAGTCAAAAGAAACTAGATTAAGCCTAAAAAAGCGAATTAGAACGATTTAGCGCGTTTTGTTACTAAAATTTTGTTATTTAGAATTAAACGTTCAAATGGCTGCCAAAACGCTGTTTTCTCAGAATTTAAAAGTAAATTTTATTAGTGAAAAGAAGTTAGATTAAGCGTAAATAAGCAATTTAGAACGAATTAGAGCGTTTTGTAAGTAAAATTTTGTTATTTAGAATAAACGTTCAAATGGCTGCCAAAAAGCTCTTTTCTCACTTAGAATTTAAAAGTAAATTTTATTAGTCAAAATGAGTTAGATTAAGCGTAAATAAGCAATTTAGAACGAAATAGAGCGTTTTGTTTGTCAAATTTTGATATTTAGAATTAAACGTTCAAATGGCTCCCAAAAAGCTGTTGTTCAATATTTATTGTTCACTCTATATGTTTAGTTTAATTGTTTATGTTATTAATTTTTAATTGTAAAAAAATATAGTTATCCAATGTTATTATTATAAAAAAAAATAAAGTTGTCAAGTTGACTTTCTATAAAAAAAAGTTATAAATTATTCAAGAAAATTAATTAAAAGCTCGATTGAAAATCAATAGTAATAAAACGGTCATTCGAGCCAGAATTTGTAAATAATCTTATTACAGGTAAATCTGAATAAGTTACATGGTCATTCGAGCCAGAATTTGTAAATAATCTTATTACAGGTAAATCTGAATAAGTTACATGGTCCTTCTTAGCCACTGAACTAACTGTGGTAAAATGTCCGAAAATATCAACGTTCGTCATAGTGAAAGATTAAAACAAAAACAAATTCAAGAAAATTCGAAATCTGATCCTGCAAATAATCAAACATCAATGAGTTCTCATGGTAGCAGTGTGAAGATGAGTTCGAAAAAGTCGAAGGAAAAGTCTAAAGTAAGCAGTAAGAAAAGTGAAGCAATACGACGGCAGTTGGAAATAGAAACAGAAATCAAGAAGAAAGAACTTGAACAAGAAGAATTAAAGAAAAAACAAGAATTACTAGATTTACAATTAGCACTAAAACTTGCTCAAATAGATGAAGATGAGTCTGAAAAGTCTGAGTCAACGGAAAGTGAGTCAGTGTGTCAACCAAATATGGAGAATTGGATAAATCATAAAAATCCTTGGTGTGAAAATAATGTTACTAATCAAAATATTGAGTTAACAAATTACACAGAGTCTTTTAAGGTAAGAGAACATTTGTATAATAAATCAATTAATTCCATCGATCACGCTCAACCTCAACTAAATTCTGTCGAAAAAATGATTTCTCGTCAATCAATTCCAAAAGAACTTCCAATTTTTACCGGAAATCCATTGGATTGGCCAAATTTTATTTATCAATACAAAAATTCGTCTAAAATATGTGGATATTCTCAAGAAGAAAATCACTCTAGGCTACAAAAATGTTTAAAAGGATATGCACTAAAAACTGTTAGAAATCTATTAATAATGCCTAATAATGTTCCGAAAATTATTGAAACACTACAGAGTAGATTTGGACAATCACATCAAATAATTTTTATGCTATTAGAAAAAGTAAAGAATTTCCCTATTGTAAAAGAAGATCGATTGGACTTAATAATAAATTTATCAGATGAAATAAACAATCTCGTTGGTACAATTGAATCGCTTAATGATGAAGATCACTTAAGAAATCCTACCTTACTACATGATCTCATTAATAAATTACCAAATTCTTATAAAATGCTATGGGCAGAATATATTTCTAATCTAAATCCTGTAAATAAATTAAAAGAATTTACTAAATGGTTAAATAATAAAGCAATGACAGCATGTCAGTTTCAAACGCCAAAATTTTTTGACAATCATGCTGATAACAATGACAAGTATCGTAAATTTCAAAACAAACCCAACAATACTTTTACAACAATCGCCAAAAAACGATGTATTTGTTGTAACAAAAATATGCATTATTTAAATACATGTGATATGTTTAAATCGTATTCTCACGAAGAAAAAATGAAATTTTTAAAATCAAAGAAGATTTGTAGTTATTGTTTAATTCCTTATCATACAGAAGAAAATTGTAAAAAGAAGAAACTCTGTGGAATTAATCATTGCCAAGAATTTCATCATAATTTGTTACATATAAAGGAACAAACAATTAATCATCAACTATCAACATCACAAAGTACAAATATGGATAACAATTTTCATATTTCTAATAATCATAACGTTCTTTTAAAAATAGTCCCCGTAGATATATCATATAATTCAAAAAATGTACAAACCTATGCTTTACTAGATGATGCATCTACAGTTACCTTAATTGATCAAGATATCGCAGATGAATTAAACTTAGAAGGAACACAGAAACCACTTTGTATCCAGTGGACCAACAATCAAACAAAGGAACAAGAGGATTCACGTTCAGTATCATTCAGTATTCAAGGGCAACAAAATGAAGGAAAAATATTTCAAATTCGACATGCTAGGACTATTAGAGGACTTTCTTTACCAAGTCAAACTGTGGATATAGGTGAGATTAGAAAAACTTATCCTTATCTTAAAAATGACAAATTAAAGTCAATGATAAATGCTATTCCTAAAATATTAATAGGGCAGGATAATTGGCCACTACTTGTCAATAGAAAGACAATTTCTGGACCATGGAATGGCCCAGCTTTAAGTAAAACCTTATTAGGATGGACTTTACATGGTAACATTTACAATCAAAGAAGTGACAATAATTATAGCGTATGTTATATTAATAGCCAAGAAAAAGACGATCTTGATTTACTTCATGATCTCGTAAAAGAACAATGGCGTATCAATAACTCCTTTACAGAAAAATTTGAAACCCCAATGTCAAAAGAAGACAAACGTGCAAAAATAATATTAGATAAAACAATGAAAAGAATTGGAGATAGGTTTGAAACAGGTCTTTTGTGGAAGGATGAAACAATAGTTCTTCCGGAAAGCAAAAATAATGCTTTGAGAAGATTATATCACACGGAAAGAAAAATGGACAAAAATTTAGATTACGGAAAAGCTTATTGTGACAAAATTAATGATTTGTTGGAAAAAGGATATATCAGAAAACTTTCAGAAAATGAATTTTTAAACGTTTCACCCAAAACATGGTATTTACCACATTTTGGTATTTTAAATCCAAATAAACCTAAATTAAGAATTGTATTTGATGCTTCTGCAAAATCAAATGGAGTAAGCCTGAACGATTGCCTACTTTCAGGCCCAGATTTATATAACTCTTTACATATTATTTTACTAAATTTTCGAATAAAAAGATTTGCATTTACTGCTGACATAAAAGAAATGTTTTTACAAGTAAGAGTACGTGAAGAAGATTGTCAGGCACAAAGATTTTTATATCGAGGATTGGACAGAAATCGGTCACCTGACACATACGAAATTGGTGTAGTATTTTTCGGCTCCACAAATGGACCTTGTCTGGCACAAGAAGCGAAAAATAGAAATGCATCAGAATTTCAAGAACAATTTCCTGAAGCAGCTAAAGCAATAATTAAACATCATTACATGGATGACTATTTAGGTAATGCAGATACTATTCAGGAAGCAAGAAAATTAATTCAAGATGTCATTTATGTGCATTTAAAAGGAGGATTTTTTATTTGTAATTGGATCTCTAATTCTCCAGAAATTTTAAGCTATATTGATAGAGAAAAATTGGCACATCCAAATGAATTGAATAAAACATTAATTTCGAATACAGAAAATTCTATAGAAAGAATTTTAGGCGTCTATTGGAATCCTGAAGATGATACTTTTATATTCAATACAAAATTCCATAAGATAAATAAAGATATTTTGAATAACAAAAAACGACCAACAAAAAGAGAGATTTTAAAAATAATAATGTCGATTTTTGATCCTATTGGTTTTTTATCTCATTTTATTGTTCAAGGAAAAGTACTGCTACAAGATATTTGGCGTAGTAAATTAGGATGGGAAGATGAAATAACTGAGATTTTAAATGAAAAATGGCAAATATGGTTAGGTGATCTTAAACACATTTTTAATTTTAAAGTTCCTAGAATATATTTTAATTTAGATAGATTAAAGTCAAATATACAACTCCACATATTCTGTGATGCTTCAGAAAGAGCATACGCAACAGTTGCATATTTGAGATGCGAGGAAAATGGACAGATTGAAGTGTCTTTTGTCAATGCTAAAGCAAGAGTTACACCGTTAAAACCAGTTTCAATTCCAAGGCTAGAGCTTCAAGCAAGTCTAATAGGAGCACAGTTAGGTACCTATTTAAAACGTAATTTAGATCTAAATATTTCAAGAGTTTTTTATTGGACTGATTCAAAAACAGTTTTATATTGGATTAAAGCCGAAGCACGGAGATTTAAAGTATTTGTTGCACAACGTGTTGGTGAAATTCAAAATTTAACCAATTCAAACGATTGGAGATACATATCTTCAAAAGAAAACGTCGCAGATGAAGCAACAAAGAGGCATGATAATTTGAAGTTTTCTAATGAAAGTCGATGGTTATCAGGCCCGAAATTTCTCTATCTTACACAAGAAAACTGGCCGGGAGAAGAATTAAGAAATTTAGAAAATATTAATATAAATGATTTCGAGGAAAGAAAAGAATTCGTTTTTACTAATTCGCAGAATTTAAAGTTAACACTACCCATACCAAATTACGAACATTTTTCAAAATGGACAAAATTGTTACGATCAACAGCTTGGATGTTAAGGTTTATTAAAAACGTTCGAAACCAAAATATTCAAAGAAAATCTGTTTTAAAGTTAAATTCTAAAATTTCAAATTTAGAAGAGCTAGATGTTGATGAACTTAATATTGCTGAAAATTTACTTTATAAAAGAATTCAAGAAGACTGTTTTATGCATGAAATAATATGTTTAAAAAATAATGAAGAAATTAGCAAGTCAAGTAGATTAAGGTCAATGTCAAGTTATTTAGATAATAATGGAATATTGCGCCTATCAGGAAGACTAAATAATCTATTTGATTGTGAAGAAAATTTGAAGAATCCTATAATTTTAGATCCTAAACATAAAATTACATCTTTAATCATTAAGTACCATCATGAAAAAGTTTACCATCATGGACAAGAAACGGTAATTAATAATTTAAGACAAAATTACTGGATTTTACGAATGAGACAAGCAGTGAAAGCAATTTGGGCAAAATGTCAAACATGTAAAAATAGAAAAGTAACACCAAAAATTCCAATAATGGGACAGTTACCAGCATGTAGATTGGAACCTACTGTACGACCATTCATTAAATGTGGAGTAGATTATTTTGGTCCACTTGTTGTTTCAGTAAAACGAAGTCATGAAAAAAGGTATGGTGTTATATTTACATGCATGGTTACTAGGGCTGTTCATTTAGAAATAGCACATGACTTATCCACTGATAGTTTTATACATGTACTTCGACAATTTGGCTGTAGAAGAGGTTTTCCACAAGAAATGTATAGTGATAATGGTAGTAATTTTAAAGGTGCTGGTAAAGAATTAAAAAGAGCATTAGAAGAGTTAAATCAACCTGAAATATTAAAATTTGGCAGTTTAAATAGAATGAAATGGAATTTCAACCCACCACTTTCTCCTCATATGGGCGGTGCATGGGAAAGATTAATAAAGAGTGTGAAAAAGATAATGAGTGAAATTCTAAAATCAAAATTTCCACAAGAATATGTGCTTAGAACCGTGTTGGCTGAAGCAGAAAATATTTTGAATTCAAGACCACTGACACATGTATCTTTAGACTCAGATGACTCTGACGCATTAACTCCAAACCACTTTCTAATTGGTAATTCCTATAGATCAACTATGTGCTGTAATATTGAACACATAAATGTAAATCTATTAAATAAATGGAGAGCTGCACAAAAGTTAACTGATTTGTTTTGGAAGAGATGGACGCAAGAATACATGCCATTTCTTGTTAGAAGAAGTAAATGGTATAACGAAGTTTCACCTGTTAAAGAAAATGACGTGGTTATTGTCATCGATCCCGATGGACCTAGAAACTCTTGGCCAAAAGGAAGAGTCGTTTCTTGCTATGCAGGACGGGACAATAAAATACGTGTTGCTGACGTAAAGCTGAGCAATGGGAATATTTTGAAGAGACCTGTAGCGAGGCTTTGTGTACTAGATGTTCAAAGACATGAATGAGTAATTTATTCCTTACACAGAATAATTACTGCGGGGGATAAAATGTTCAATATTTATTGTTCACTCTATATGTTTAGTTTAATTGTTTATGTTATTAATTTTTAATTGTAAAAAAATATAGTTATCCAATGTTATTATTATAAAAAAAAATAAAGTTGTCAAGTTGACTTTCTATAAAAAAAAGTTATAAATTATTCAAGAAAATTAATTAAAAGCTCGATTGAAAATCAATAGTAATAAAACGGTCATTCGAGCCAGAATTTGTAAATAATCTTATTACAGGTAAATCTGAATAAGTTACAGCTGTTTTCTCACTTAGAATTTAAAAGTAAATTTTTTTAGTGAAAATGAGTTAGATTAAGCGTAAATAAGCAATTTAGAACGAACTAGAGCGTTTTGTTTATCAAATTTTGATATTTAGAATTAAACGTTCAAATGGCTTCCAAAAAGCTGTTTTCTCACTTAGAATTTAAAAGTAAATTTTATTAGTCAAAATGAGTTAGATTAAGCGTAAATAAGCAATTTAGAACGAAATAGAGCGTTTTGTTAGTCAAATTTTGTAATTTAGAATTAAACGTTCAAATGGCTCCCAAAAAGCTGTTTTCTCACTTAGAATTTAAAAGTAAATTTTTTTAGTGAAAATGAGTTAGATTAAGCGTAAATAAGCAATTTAGAACGAACTAGAGCGTTTTGTTTGTCAAATTTTGATACTTAGAATTAAACGTTCAAATGGCTTCCAAAAAGCTGTTTTCTCACTTAGAATTTAAAAGTAAATTTTATTAGTCAACAGAAATTAGATTAAGCACAAAAAAGCAAATTAGAACGATTTAGCGCGTTTTGTTACTAAAATTTTGTTATTTAATATTAAACGTTCAAATGGCTGCCAAAAAGCTGTTTTCTCACTTAGAATTTAAAAGTAAATTTTATTAGTGGAAAGAAATTAGATTAAGCATAAAAAAACAAATTAGAACGATTTAGCGCGTTTTGTTACTAATATTTTGATATTTGAATTAAACGTTCAAATGCCTCCCAAAAAGCTGTTTTCTCACTTAGAATTTAAGAGTAAATTTTATTAGTCAAAAGAAATTAGATTAAGCATAAAAAAGCAAATTAGAACGATTTAGCGCGTTTTGTTACTAAAATTCTGTTATTTACAATTAAACGTTCAAATGGATGCCAAAAAGCTGTTTTCTCACTTAGAATTTAAAAGTAAATGTTATTAGTGAAAATAAGTTAGATTAAGCGTAAATAAGCAATTTAGAACGAACTAGAGCGTTTTGTTAGTCAAATTTTGTTATTTAGAATTAAAAGTTGAAATGGCTCCCAAAAAGCTGTTTTCTCACTTAGAATTTAAAAGTAAATTTTATTAGTCAAAAGAAACTAGATTAAGCCTAAAAAAGCTAATTAGAACGATTTAGCGCGTGTTGTTACTAAAATTTTGTTATTTAGAATTAAACGTTCAAATGGCTGCCAAAAAGCTGTTTTCTCACTTAGAATTTAATAGTAAATTTTATTAGTCAAAAGAAATTAGATTAAGCACAAAAAAGCAAATTAAAACGATTTAGCGCGTTTTGTTACTAAAATTTTGTTATTTAGAATTAAACGTTCAAATGCCTGCCAAAATGCTGTTTTCTCACTTAGAATTTAAAAGTAAATTTTATTGGTGAAAATAAGTTAGATTAAGCGTAAATAAGCAATTTAGAACGAACTAGAGCGTTTTGTTGGTCGAATTTTGTTATTTAGAATTAAACGTTCAAATGGCTGCCAAAAAGCTGTTATCTCACTTAGAATTGAAAAGTAAATTTTATTAGTTAAAAGAAATTTGATTAAGCATAAAAAAGCAAATTAGAACGATTTAGTACGTTTTGTTACTAAAATTTTGTTATTTAGAATTAAACGTTCAAATGGCTGCGAAAAAGCTGTTTTCTCACTTAGAATTTAAATGTAAATTTTATTAGTCAAAAGAAATTAGATTAAGCACAAAAAAGCAAATTAGAAAGAATTAGAGCGTTTTGTTACTAAAATTTTGTTAATTAGAATTAGACTTTTCAAATGGCTCCCAAAAAGCTGTTTTCTCACTTAGAATTTAAAAGTAAATTTTATTAGTCAAAAGAAATTAGATTAAGCATAAAAAAGCAAATTAGAACGAATTAGAGCGTTTTGTTACTAAAATTTTGTTATTTAGAATTAAACTTTTCAAATGGCTCCCAAAAAGTTGTTTTCTCACTTAGAATTTAAAAGTAAATTTTATTAGTCAAAAGAAATTAGATGAGCGTAAAAAAGCAATTTAGAACGGATTAGCGCGTTTTGTTACTAAAATTTTGTTATTTAGAATTAAACGTTGAAATGGCTGCCAAAAAGCTGTTTTCTCACTTAGAATTTAAAAGTAAATTTTATTAGTCTATAGAAATTAGATTAAGCATAAAAAAGCAAATTAGAACGAATTAGAGCCTTTTGTTACTAAAATTTTGTTATTTAGAATTAAACTTTTCAAATGGCTCCCAAAAAGCTGTTTTCTCACTTAGAATTTAAAAGTAAATTTTATTAGTGAAAATAAGTTAGATTAAGCGTAAATAAGCAATTTAGAACGAATTAGCGCGTTTTGTTACTAAAATTTTGTTATTTAGAATTAAACGTTCAAATGGGTCCCAAAAAGTTGTTTTCTCACTTAGAATTTAAAAGTAAATTTTATTAGTGAAAATAAGTTAGATTAAGCGTAAATAAGCAATTTAGAACGAATTAGCGCGGTTTGTTACTAAAATTTTGTTATTTAGAATTAAACGTTCAAATGGCTCCCAAAAAGCTGTTTTCTCACTTAGAATTTAAAAGTAAATTTTATTAGTGAAAATAAGTTAGATTAAGCGTAAATAATCAATTTAGAACGATTTAGCGCGTTTTGTTACTAAATTTTTGTTATTTAGAATTAAACTTTTCAAATGGCTCCCAAAAGCTGTTTTCTCACTTAGAATTTAAAAGTAAATTTTATTAGTGAAAATAAGTTAGATTAAGCGTAAATAAGCAATTTAGAACGAATTAGCGCGTTTTGTTACTAAAATTTTGTTATTTAGAATTAAACGTTCAAATGGCTCCCAAAAAGCCGTTTTCTCACTTAAAATTTAAAAGTAAATTTTATTAGTCAAAAGAAATTAGATTAAGCATAAAAAAGCAAATAAGAACGAATTAGAGCGTTTTGTTACTAAAATTTTGATATTTAGAATTAAACTTTTCAAATGGCTCCCAAAAAGCTGTTTTCTCACTTAGAATTTAAAAGTAAATTTTATTAGTGAAAATAAGTTAGATTAAGCGTAAATAAGCAATTTAGAACGAATTAGCGCGTTTTGTTACTAAAATTTTGTTATTTAGAATTAAACTTTTCAAATGGTTCCCAAAAAGCTGTTTTCTCCCTTAGAATTTAAAAGTAAATTTTATTAGTGGAAATAAGTTAGATTATGCGTAAATAAGCAATTTAGAACGAATTAGCGCGTTTTGTTACTAAAATTTTGTTATTTAGAATTAAACTTTTCAAATGGCTCCCAAAAAGCTGTTTTCTCCCTTAGAATTTAAAAGTAAATTTTATTAGTGGAAATAAGTTAGAATTAGCGTAAATAAGCAATTTAGAACGAATTAGAGCGTTTTGTTACTAAAATATTGTTATTTAGAATTAAACGTTCAAATGGCTGCCAAAAAGCTGTTTTCTCACTTAGAATTTAATAGTAAATTTTATTAGTCAAAAGAAATTAGATTAAGCACAAAAAAGCAAATTAAAACGATTTAACGCGTTTTGTTACTAAAATTTTGTTATTTAGAATTAAACGTTCAAATGCCTGCCAAAAAGCTGTTTTCTCACTTAGAATTTAAAAGTAAATTTTATTAGTCAAAAGAAATTAGATTAAGCACAAAAAAGCAAATTAAAACGATTTAGCGCGTTTTGTTACTAAAATTTTGTTATTTAGAATTAAACGTTCAAATGCCTGCCAAAAAGCTGTTTTCTCACTTAGAATTTAAATGTAAATTTTATTAGTGAAAATAAGTTAGATTAAGCGTAAATAAGCAATTTAGAACGAACTAGAGCGTTTTGTTAGTCGAATTTTGTTATTTAGTATTAAACGTTCAAATGCCTCCCAAAAAGCTGTTTTCTCACTTAGAATTTAAAAGTAAATTTTATTAGTCAACAGAAATTAGATTAAGCATAAAAAAGCGAATTAGAACGATTTAGCGCGTTTTGTTACTAAAATTTTGTTATTTAGAATTCAACGTTCAAATGGCTGCCAAAAAGCTGTTTTCTCACTTAGAATTTAAAAGTAAATTTTATTAGTGAAAATAAGTTAGATTAAGCGTAAATAAGTAATTTAGAACGAACTAGAGCGTTTTGTTAGTCAAATTTTGTTATTTAGTATTAAACGTTCAAATGCCTCCCAAAAAGCTCTTTCCCACTTAGAATTTAAAAGTAAATTTTATTAGTCAAAAGAAATTAGATTAAGCATAAAAAAGCAAATTAGAACGATTTAGCGCGTTTTGTTACTAATATTTTGTTATTTAGAATTAAACGTTCAAATGCCTCCCAAAAAGCTGTTTTCTCACTTAGAATTTAAAAGTAAATTTTATTAGTCAAAAGAAATTAGATTAAGCATAAAAAAGCAAATTAGAACGATTTAGCGCGTTTTGTTACTAATATTTTGTTATTTAGAATTAAACGTTCAAATGCCTCCCAAAAAGCTGTTTTCTCACTTAGAATTTAAAAGTAAATTTTATTAGTCAAAAGAAATTAGATTAAGCATAAAAAAGCAAATTAGAACGATTTAGCGCGTTTTGTTACTAAAATTCTGTTATTTACAATTAAACGTTCAAATGGCTGCCAAAAAGCTGTTTTCTCACTTAGAATTTAAAAGTAAATTTTTTTAGTGAAAATGAGTTAGATTAAGCGTAAATAAGCAATTTAGAACGAACTAGAGCGTTTTGTTTGTCAAATTTTGATATTTAGAATTAAACGTTCAAATGCCTCCCAAAAAGCTCTTTCCCACTTAGAATTTAAAAGTAAATTTTATTAGTCAAAAGAAATTAGATTAAGCATAAAAAAGCAAATTAGAACGATTTAGCGCGTTTTGTTACTAATATTTTGTTATTTAGAATTAAACGTTCAAATGGCTGCCAAAAAGCTGTTTTCTCACTTAGAATTTAAAAGTAAATTTTATTAATCAAAAGAAATTAGATTAAGCACAAAAAAGCAAATTAGAACGCTTTAGCGCGTTTTGTTACTAAAATTTTGTTATTTAATATAAACGTTCAAATGGCTGCCAAAAAGCTGTTTTCTTACTTAGAATTTAAAAGTAAATTTTATTAGTGAAACGAAGTTAGATTAAGCGTAAATAAGCAATTTAGAACGAATTAGAGCGTTTTGTAAGTAAAATTTTGTTATTTAGAATAAACGTTCAAATGGCTGCCAAAAAGCTCTTTTCTCACTTAGAATTTAAAAGTAAATTTTATTAGTGAAAATGAGTTAGATTAAGCGTAAATAAGCAATTTAGAACGAAATAGAGCGTTTTGTTGGTCAAATTTTGTAATTTAGAATTAAACGTTCAAATGGCTCCCAAAAAGCTGTTTTCTCACTTAGAATTTAAAAGTAAATTTTTTTAGTGAAAATGAGTTAGATTAAGCGTAAATAAGCAATTTAGAACGAACTAGAGCGTTTTGTTTGTCAAATTTTGATATTTAGAATTAAACGTTCAAATGGCTTCCAAAATGCTGTTTTCTCACTTAGAATTTAAAAGTAAATTTTATTAGTCAACAGAAATTAGATTAAGCATAAAAAAGCGAATTAGAACGATTTAGCGCGTTTTGTTACTAAAATTTTGTTATTTAGAATTAAACGTACAAATGGCTGCCAAAAAGCTGTTTTCTCACTTCGAATTTAAAAGTAAATTTTATTAGTGAAAATAAGTTAGATTAAGCGTAAATAAGTAATTTAGAACGAATTAGAGCGTTTTGTTAGTCAAATTTTGTTATTTAGTATTAAACGTTCAAATGCCTCCCAAAAAGCTCTTTCCCACTTAAAATTTAAAAGTAAATTTTATTAGTCAAAAGAAATTAGATTAAGCATAAAAAAGCAAATTAGAACGATTTAGCGCGTTTTGTCACTAATATTTTGTTATTTAGAATTAAAAGTTCAAATGCCTCCCAAAAAGCTGTTTTCTCACTTAGAATTTAAAAGTAAATTTTATTAGTCAAAAGAAATTAGATTAAGCATAAAAAAGCAAATTAGAACGATTTAGCGCGTTTTGTTACTAAAATTCTGTTATTTACAATTAAACGTTCAAATGGCTGCCAAAAAGCTGTTTTCTCACTTAGAATTTAAAAGTAAATTTTTTTAGTGAAAATGAGTTAGATTAAGCGTAAATAAGCAATTTAGAACGAACTAGAGCGTTTTGTTTGTCAAATTTTGATATTTAGAATTAAACGTTCAAATGCCTCCCAAAAAGCTCTTTCCCACTTAGAATTTAAAAGTAAATTTTATTAGTCAAAAGAAATTAGATTAAGCATAAAAAAGCAAATTAGAACGATTTAGCGCGTTTTGTTACTAATATTTTGTTATTTAGAATTAAACGTTCAAATGGCTGCCAAAAAGCTGTTTTCTCACTTAGAATTTAAAAGTAAATTTTATTAATCAAAAGAAATTAGATTAAGCACAAAAAAGCAAATTAGAACGCTTTAGCGCGTTTTGTTACTAAAATTTTGTTATTTAATATAAACGTTCAAATGGCTGCCAAAAAGCTGTTTTCTTACTTAGATTTAAAAGTAAATTTTATTAGTGAAACGAAGTTAGATTAAGCGTAAATAAGCAATTTAGAACGAACTAGAGCGTTTTGTAAGTAAAATTTTGTTATTTAGAATAAACGTTCAAATGGCTGCCAAAAAGCTCTTTTCTCACTTAGAATTTAAAAGTAAATTTTATTAGTGAAAATGAGTTAGATTAAGCGTAAATAAGCAATTTAGAACGAAATAGAGCGTTTTGTTGGTCAAATTTTGTAATTTAGAATTAAACGTTCAAATGGCTCCCAAAAAGCTGTTTTCTCACTTAGAATTTAAAAGTAAATTTTTTTAGTGAAAATGAGTTAGATTAAGCGTAAATAAGCAATTTAGAACGAACTAGAGCGTTTTGTTTGTCAAATTTTGATATTTAGAATTAAACGTTCAAATGGCTTCCAAAATGCTGTTTTCTCACTTAGAATTTAAAAGTAAATTTTATTAGTCAACAGAAATTAGATTAAGCATAAAAAAGCGAATTAGAACGATTTAGCGCGTTTTGTTACTAAAATTTTGTTATTTAGAATTAAACGTACAAATGGCTGCCAAAAAGCTGTTTTCTCACTTCGAATTTAAAAGTAAATTTTATTAGTGAAAATAAGTTAGATTAAGCGTAAATAAGTAATTTAGAACGAATTAGAGCGTTTTGTTAGTCAAATTTTGTTATTTAGTATTAAACGTTCAAATGCCTCCCAAAAAGCTCTTTCCCACTTAAAATTTAAAAGTAAATTTTATTAGTCAAAAGAAATTAGATTAAGCATAAAAAAGCAAGTTAGAACGATTTAGCGCGTTTTGTTACTAATATTTTGATATTTGAATTAAACGTTCAAATGCCTCCCAAAAAGCTGTTTTCTCACTTAGAATTTAAGAGTAAATTTTATTAGTCAAAAGAAATTAGATTAAGCATAAAAAAGCAAATTAGAACGATTTAGCGCGTTTTGTTACTAAAATTCTGTTATTTACAATTAAACGTTCAAATGGCTGCCAAAAAGCTGTTTTCTCACTTAGAATTTAAAAGTAAATGTTATTAGTGAAAATAAGTTAGATTAAGCGTAAATAAGCAATTTAGAACGAACTAGAGCGTTTTGTTAGTCAAATTTTGTTATTTAGAATT
>CAJVRQ020000007.1:0-45811 GCA_911728435.2 Apoderus coryli
ATTAAGCATAAAAAAGCAAATTAGAACGATTTAGTGCGTTTTGTTACTAAAATTTTGTTATTTAGAATGAAACGTTCAAATGGCTCCCAAAAAGCTGTTTTCTCACTTAGAATTTAAAAGTAAATTTTATTAGTGAAAATAAGTTAGATTAAGCGTAAATAAGCAATTTAGAACGAATTAGCGCGTTTTGTTACTAAAATTTTGTTATTTAGAATTAAACGTTCAAATGGGTCCCAACAAGTTGTTTTCTCACTTAGAATTTAAAAGTAAATTTTATTAGTGAAAATAAGTTAGATTAAGCGTAAATAAGCAATTTAGAACGATTTAGCGCGTTTTGTTACTAAATTTTTGTTATTTAGTATTAAACTTTTCAAATGGCTCCCAAAAAGCTGTTTTCCCACTTAGAATTTAAAAGTAAATTTTATTAGTCAAAAGAAATTAGATTAAGCATAAAAAAGCAAATTAGAACGAATTAGAGCGTTTTGTTACTAAAATTTTGTTATTTAGAATTAAACTTTTCAAATGGCTCCCAAAAAGCTGTTTTCTCACTTAGAATTTAAAAGTAAATTTTATTAGTGAAACTAAGTTAGATTAAGCGTAAATAAGAAATTTAGAACGAATTAGAGCGTTTTGTTACTAAAATTTTGTTATTTAGAATTAAACTTTTCAAATGGCTCCCAAAAACTGTTTTCTCACTTAGAATTTAAAAGTAAATTTTATTAGTCAAAAGAATTTAGATTAAGCATAAAAAAGCAAATTAGAACGAATTAGAGCGTTTTGTTACTAAAATTTTGTTATTTAGAATTAAACTTTTCAAATGGCTCCCAAAAAGCTGTTTTCTCACTTAGAATTTAAAAGTAAATTTTATTAGTGAAACTAAGATAGATTAAGCGTAAATAAGCAATTTAGAACGAATTAGAGCGTTTTGTTACTAAAATTTTGTTATTTAGAATTAAACGTTTCAAATGGCTCCCAAAAAGCTGTTATCTCACTTAGAAATTAAAAGTAAATTTTATTAGTCTAAAGAAATTAGATTAAGCATAAAAAAGCAAATTAGAACGAATTAGAGCGTTTTGTTACTAAAATTTTGTTATTTAGAATTAAACTTTTCAAATGGCTCCCAAAAAGCTGTTTTCTCACTTAGAATTTAAAAGTAAATTTTATTAGTCAAAAGAATTTAGATTAAGCATAAAAAAGCAAATTAGAACGATTTAGTGCGTTTTGTTACTAAAATTTTGTTATTTAGAATGAAACGTTCAAATGGCTCCCAAAAAGCTGTTTTCTCACTTAGAATTTAAAAGTAAATTTTATTAGTGAAAATAAGTTAGATTAAGCGTAAATAATCAATTTAGAACGATTTAGCGCGTTTTGTTACTAAATTTTTGTTATTTAGTATTAAACTTTTCAAATGGCTCCCAAAAAGCTGTTTTCTCACTTAGAATATAAAAGTAAATTTTATTAGTCAAAAGAAATTAGATTAAGCATAAAAAAGCAAATTAGAACGATTTAGCGCGTTTTGTTACTAAAATTTTGTTATTTAGAATTAAACGTTCAAATGGCTGCGAAAAAGCTGTTTTCTCACTTAGAATTTAAAAGTAAATTTTATTAGTCAAAAGAAATTAGATTAAGCACAAAAAAGCAAATTAGAAAGAATTAGAGCGTTTTGTTACTAAAATTTTGTTAATTAGAATTAAACTTTTCAAATGGCTCCCAAAAAGCTATTTTCTCACTTAGAATTTAAAAGTAAATTTTATTAGTCAAAAGAAATTAGATTAAGCATAAAAAAGCAAATTAGAACGATTTAGCGCGTTTTGTTACCGAAATTTTGTTATTTAGAATTAAACGTTCAAATGGCTCCCAAAAAGCTGTTTTCTCACTTAGAAATTAGAAGTAAATTTTATAAGTCAAAAGAAATTAGATTAAGCATAAAAAACCAAATTAGAACGATTTAGCGCGTTTTGTTACTAAAATTTTGTTATTTAGAATTAAACGTTCAAATGGCTCCCAAAAACTGTTTTCTCACTTAGAATTTAAAAGTAAATTTTATTAGTCAAAAGAATTTAGATTAAGCATAAAAAAGCAAATTAGAACGAATTAGAGCGTTTTGTTACTAAAATTTTGTTATTTAGAATTAAACTTTTCAAATGGCTCCCAAAAAGCTGTTTTCTCACTTAGAATTTAAAATTAAATTTTATTAGTGAAAATAAGTTAGATTAAGCGTAAATAAGAAATTTAGAACGAATTAGCGCGTTTTGTTACTAAAATTTTGTTATTTAGAATTAAACGTTTCAAATGGCTCCCAAAAAGCTGTTTTCTCACTTAGAATTTAAAAGTAAATTTTATTAGTCAAACGAAATTAGATTAAGCATAAAAAAGCAAATTAGAACGAATTAGAGCGTTTTGTTACTAAAATTTTGTTATTTAGAATTAAACTTTTCAAATGGCTCCCAAAAAGCTGTTTTCTCACTTAGAATTTAAAAGTAAATTTTATTAGTGAAACTAAGTTAGATTAAGCTTAAATAAGCAATTTAGAAGGAATTAGAGCGTTTTGTTACTAAAATTTTGTTATTTAGAATTAAACGTTTCAAATGGCTCCCAAAAAGCTGTTTTCTCACTTAAAAATTAAAAGTAAATTTTATTAGTCGAAAGAAATTAGATTAAGCATAAAAAAGCAAATTAGAACGAATTAGAGCGTTTTGTTACTAAAATTAAACTTTTCAAATGGCTCCCAAAAAGCTGTTTTCTCACTTAGAATTTAAAATTAAATTTTATTAGTCAAAAGAAATTAGATTAAGCATAAAAAACCAAATTAGAACGATTTAGCGCGTTTTGTTACTAAAATATTGTTATTTAGAATTAAACGTTCAAATGGCTCCCAAAAACTGTTTTCTCACTTAGAAATTAAAAGTAAATTTTATTAGTCAAAAGAAATTAGATTAAGCATAAAAAAGCAAATTAGAACGATTTAGCGCGTTTTGTTACTAAAATTTTGTTATTTAGAATTAAACGTTCAAATGGCTCCCAAAAAGCTGTTTTCTCACTTAGAAATTAGAAGTAAATTTTATTAGTCAAAAGAAATTAGATTAAGCATAAAAAACCAAATTAGAACGATTTAGCGCGTTTTGTTACTAAATTTATTGTTATTTAGAATTAAACGTTCAAATGGCTCCCAAAAACTGTTTTCTCACTTAGAATTTAAAAGTAAATTTTATTAGTCAAAAGAATTTAGATTAAGCATAAAAAAGCAAATTAGAACGAATTAGAGCGTTTTGTTACTAAAATTTTGTTATTTAGAATTAAACTTTTCAAATGGTTCCAAAAAAGCTGTTTTCTCACTTAGAATTTAAAAGTAAATTTTATTAGTCAAAAGAAATTAGATTAAGCATAAAAAAGCAAATTAGAACGAATTAGAGCGTTTTGTTACTAAAATTTTGTTATTTAGAATTAAACTTTTCAAATGGCTCCTAAAAAGCTGTTTTCTCACTTAGAATTTAAAATTAAATTTTATTAGTGAAAATAAGTTAGATTAAGCGTAAATAAGCAATTTAGAACGATTTAGCGCGTTTTGTTACTAAATTTTTGTTATTTAGTATTAAACTTTTCAAATGGCTCCTAAAAAGCTGTTTTCTCACTTAGAATTTAAAATTAAATTTTATTAGTGAAAATAAGTTAGATTAAGCGTAAATAAGCAATTTAGAACGAATTAGCGCGTTTTGTTACTAAAATTTTGTTATTTAGAATTAAACGTTCAAATGGGTCCCAACAAGTTGTTTTCTCACTTAGAATTTAAAAGTAAATTTTATTAGTGAAAATAAGTTAGATTAAGCGTAAATAAGCAATTTAGAACGATTTAGCGCGTTTTGTTACTAAATTTTTGTTATTTAGAATTAAACGTTCAAATGGCTCCCAAAAAGCTGTTTTCCCACTTAGAATTTAAAAGTAAATTTTATTAGTCAAAAGAAATTAGATTAAGCATAAAAAAGCAAATTAGAACGAATTAGAGCGTTTTGTTACTAAAATTTTGTTATTTAGAATTAAACTTTTCAAATGGCTCCCAAAAAGCTGTTTTCTCACTTAGAATTTAAAAGTAAATTTTATTAGTGAAACTAAGTTAGATTAAGCGTAAATAAGAAATTTAGAACGAATTAGAGCGTTTTGTTACTAAAATTTTGTTATTTAGAATTAAACTTTTCAAATGGCTCCCAAAAACTGTTTTCGCACTTAGAATTTAAAAGTAAATTTTATTAGTCAAAAGAATTTAGATTAAGCATAAAAAAGCAAATTAGAACGAATTAGAGCGTTTTGTTACTAAAATATTGTTATTTAGAATTAAACTTTTCAAATGGCTCCCAAAAAGCTGTTTTCTCACTTAG
This sequence comes from Apoderus coryli, assembly GCA_911728435.2. NCBI lineage: Eukaryota > Metazoa > Arthropoda > Insecta > Coleoptera > Attelabidae > Apoderus > Apoderus coryli. The sequence goes on from CAJVRQ020000007.1 coordinate 4,374, forward strand.
AATTTAAAAGTAAATTTTATTAGTGAAACTAAGATAGATTAAGCGTAAATAAGCAATTTAGAACGAATTAGAGCGTTTTGTTACTAAAATTTTGTTATTTAGAATTAAACGTTTCAAATGGCTCCCAAAAAGCTGTTATCTCACTTAGAAATTAAAAGTAAATTTTATTAGTCTAAAGAAATTAGATTAAGCATAAAAAAGCAAATTAGAACGAATTAGAGCGTTTTGTTACTAAAATTTTGTTATTTAGAATTAAACTTTTCAAATGGCTCCCAAAAAGCTGTTTTCTCACTTAGAATTTAAAAGTAAATTTTATTAGTCAAAAGAATTTAGATTAAGCATAAAAAAGCAAATTAGAACGATTTAGTGCGTTTTGTTACTAAAATTTTGTTATTTAGAATGAAACGTTCAAATGGCTCCCAAAAAGCTGTTTTCTCACTTAGAATTTAAAAGTAAATTTTATTAGTGAAAATAAGTTAGATTAAGCGTAAATAATCAATTTAGAACGATTTAGCGCGTTTTGTTACTAAATTTTTGTTATTTAGTATTAAACTTTTCAAATGGCTCCCAAAAAGCTGTTTTCTCACTTAGAATATAAAAGTAAATTTTATTAGTCAAAAGAAATTAGATTAAGCATAAAAAAGCAAATTAGAACGATTTAGCGCGTTTTGTTACTAAAATTTTGTTATTTAGAATTAAACGTTCAAATGGCTCCCAAAAAGCTGTTTTCTCACTTAGAATATAAAAGTAAATTTTATTAGTCAAAAGAAATTAGATTAAGCACAAAAAAGCAAATTAGAAAGAATTAGAGCGTTTTGTTACTAAAATTTTGTTATTTAGAATTAAACTTTTCAAATGGCTCCCAAAAAGCTGTTTTCTCACTTAGAATTTAAAAGTAAATTTTATTAGTCAAAAGAAATTAGATTAAGCATAAAAAAGCAAATTAGAACGATTTAGCGCGTTTTGTTACTAAAATTTTGTTATTTAGAATTAAACGTTCAAATGGCTCCCAAAAAGCTGTTTTCTCACTTAGAAATTAGAAGTAAATTTTATAAGTCAAAAGAAATTAGATTAAGCATAAAAAACCAAATTAGAACGATTTAGCGCGTTTTGTTACTAAAATTTTGTTATTTAGAATTAAACGTTTAAATGGCTCCCAAAAACTGTTTTCTCACTTAGAATTTAAAAGTAAATTTTATTAGTCAAAAGAATTTAGATTAAGCATAAAAAAGCAAATTAGAACGAATTAGAGCGTTTTGTTACTAAAATTTTGTTATTTAGAATTAAACTTTTCAAATGGCTCCCAAAAAGCTGTTTTCCTCACTTAGAATTTCAAATTAAATTTTATTAGTGAAAATAAGTTAGATTAAGCGTAAATAAGAAATTTAGAACGAATTAGCGCGTTTTGTTACTAAAATTTTGTTATTTAGAATTAAACGTTTCAAATGGCTCCCAAAAAGCTGTTTTCTCACTTAGAATTTAAAAGTAAATTTTATTAGTCAAACGAAATTAGATTAAGCATAAAAAAGCAAATTAGAACGAATTAGAGCGTTTTGTTACTAAAATTTTGTTATTTAGAATTAAACTTTTCAAATGGCTCCCAAAAAGCTGTTTTCTCACTTAGAATTTAAAAGTAAATTTTATTAGTGAAACTAAGTTAGATTAAGCTTAAATAAGCAATTTAGAAGGAATTAGAGCGTTTTGTTACTAAAATTTTGTTATTTAGAATTAAACGTTTCAAATGGCTCCCAAAAAGCTGTTTTCTCACTTAAAAATTAAAAGTAAATTTTATTAGTCGAAAGAAATTAGATTAAGCACAAAAAAGCAAATTAGAAAGAATTAGAGCGTTTTGTTACTAAAATTTTGTTAATTAGAATTAAACTTTTCAAATGGCTCCCAAAAAGCTGTTTTCTCACTTAGAATTTAAAAGTAAATTTTATTAGTCAAAAGAAATTAGATTAAGCATAAAAAAGCAAATTAGAACGATTTAGCGCGTTTTGTTACTAAAATTTTGTTATTTAGAATTAAACGTTCAAATGGCTCCCAAAAAGCTGTTTTCTCACTTAGAAATTAGAAGTAAATTTTATAAGTCAAAAGAAATTAGATTAAGCATAAAAAACCAAATTAGAACGATTTAGCGCGTTTTGTTACTAAAATATTGTTATTTAGAATTAAACGTTCAAATGGCTCCCAAAAACTGTTTTCTCACTTAGAATTTAAAAGTAAATTTTATTAGTCAAAAGAATTTAGATTAAGCATAAAAAAGCAAATTAGAACGAATTAGAGCGTTTTGTTACTAAAATTTTGTTATTTAGAATTAAACTTTTCAAATGGCTCCCAAAAAGCTGTTTTCTCACTTAGAATTTCAAATTAAATTTTATTAGTGAAAATAAGTTAGATTAAGCGTAAATAAGAAATTTAGAACGAATTAGCGCGTTTTGTTACTAAAATTTTGTTATTTAGAATTAAACGTTTCAAATGGCTCCCAAAAAGCTGTTTTCTCACTTAGAATTTAAAAGTAAATTTTATTAGTCAAACGAAATTAGATTAAGCATAAAAAAGCAAATTAGAACGAATTAGAGCGTTTTGTTACTAAAATTTTGTTATTTAGAATTAAACTTTTCAAATGGCTCCCAAAAAGCTGTTTTCTCACTTAGAATTTAAAAGTAAATTTTATTAGTGAAACTAAGTTAGATTAAGCTTAAATAAGCAATTTAGAAGGAATTAGAGCGTTTTGTTACTAAAATTTTGTTATTTAGAATTAAACGTTTCAAATGGCTCCCAAAAAGCTGTTTTCTCACTTAAAAATTAAAAGTAAATTTTATTAGTCGAAAGAAATTAGATTAAGCATAAAAAAGCAAATTAGAACGAATTAGAGCGTTTTGTTACTAAAATTAAACTTTTCAAATGGCTCCCAAAAAGCTGTTTTCTCACTTAGAATTTAAAATTAAATTTTATTAGTCAAAAGAAATTAGATTAAGCATAAAAAAACAAATTAGAACGATTTAGCGCGTTTTGTTACTAAAATATTGTTATTTAGAATTAAACGTTCAAATGGCTCCCAAAAACTGTTTTCTCACTTAGAAATTAAAAGTAAATTTTATTAGTCAAAAGAAATTAGATTAAGCATAAAAAAGCAAATTAGAACGATTTAGCGCGTTTTGTTACTAAAATTTTGTTATTTAGAATTAAACGTTCAAATGGCTCCCAAAAAGCTGTTTTCTCACTTAGAAATTAGAAGTAAATTTTATTAGTCAAAAGAAATTAGATTAAGCATAAAAAACCAAATTAGAACGATTTAGCGCGTTTTGTTACTAAATTTATTGTTATTTAGAATTAAACGTTCAAATGGCTCCCAAAAACTGTTTTCTCACTTAGAATTTAAAAGTAAATTTTATTAGTCAAAAGAATTTAGATTAAGCATAAAAAAGCAAATTAGAACGAATTAGAGCGTTTTGTTACTAAAATTTTGTTATTTAGAATTAAACTTTTCAAATGGTTCCAAAAAAGCTGTTTTCTCACTTAGAATTTAAAAGTAAATTTTATTAGTCAAAAGAAATTAGATTAAGCATAAAAAAGCAAATTAGAACGAATTAGAGCGTTTTGTTACTAAAATTTTGTTATTTAGAATTAAACTTTTCAAATGGCTCCTAAAAAGCTGTTTTCTCACTTAGAATTTAAAATTAAATTTTATTAGTGAAAATAAGTTAGATTAAGCGTAAATAAGAAATTCAGAACGAATTAGAGCGTTTTGTTACTAAAATTTTGTTATTTAGAATTAAACTTTTCAAATGGCTCCCAAAAACTGTTTTCTCACTTAGAATTTAAAAGTAAATTTTATTAGTCAAACGAAATTAGATTAAGCATAAAAAAGCAAACTAGAACGAATTAGAGCGTTTTGTTACTAAAATTTTGTTATTTAGAATTAAACTTTTCAAATGGCTCCCAAAAAGCTGTTTTCTCACTTAGAATTTAAAAGTAAATTTTATTAGTGAAACTAAGTTAGATTAAGCTTAAATAAGCAATTTAGAAGGAATTAGAGCGTTTTGTTACTAAAATTTTGTTATTTAGAATTAAACGTTTCAAATGGCTCCCAAAAAGCTGTTTTCTCACTTAAAAATTAAAAGTAAATTTTATTAGTCGAAAGAAATTAGATTAAGCATAAAAAAGCAAATTAGAACGAATTAGAGCGTTTTGTTACTAAAATTAAACTTTTCAAATGGCTCCCAAAAAGCTGTTTTCTCACTTAGAATTTAAAATTAAATTTTATTAGTCAAAAGAAATTAGATTAAGCATAAAAAAGCAAATTAGAACGATTTAGCGCGTTTTGTTGCTAAAATTTTGTTATTTAGAATTAAACGTTCAAATGGCTCCCAAAAAGCTGTTTTCTCACTTAGAAATTAGAAGTAAATTTTATTAGTCAAAAGAAATTAGATTAAGCATAAAAAACCAAATTAGAACGATTTAGCGCGTTTTGTTACTAAATTTATTGTTATTTAGAATTAAACGTTCAAATGGCTCCCAAAAACTGTTTTCTCACTTAGAATTTAAAAGTAAATTTTATTAGTCAAAAGAATTTAGATTAAGCATAAAAAAGCAAATTAGAACGAATTAGAGCGTTTTGTTACTAAAATTTTGTTATTTAGAATTAAACTTTTCAAATGGTTCCAAAAAAGCTGTTTTCTCACTTAGAATTTAAAAGTAAATTTTATTAGTCAAAAGAAATTAGATTAAGCATAAAAAAGCAAATTAGAACGAATTAGAGCGTTTTGTTACTAAAATTTTGTTATTTAGAATTAAACTTTTCAAATGGCTCCCAAAAAGCTGTTTTCTCACTTAGAATTTAAAATTAAATTTTATTAGTGAAAATAAGTTAGATTAAGCGTAAATAAGAAATTTAGAACGAATTAGAGCGTTTTGTTACTAAAATTTTGTTATTTAGAATTAAACTTTTCAAATGGCTCCCAAAAACTGTTTTCTCACTTAGAATTAAAAAGTAAATTTTATTAGTCAAAAGAAATTAGATTAAGCATAAAAAAGCAAATTAGAACGAATTAGAGCGTTTTGTTACTAAAATTTTGTTATTTAGAATTAAACTTTCCAAATGGCTCCCAAAAAGCTGTTTTCTCACTTAGAATATAAAAGTAAATTTTATTAGTCAAAAGAAATTAGATTAAGCATAAAAAAGCAAATTAGACCGATTTAGCGCGTTTTGTTACTAAAATTTTGTCATTTAGAATTAAACGTTCAAATGGCTCCCAAAAAGCTGTTTGCTCACTTAGATTATAAAAGTAAATTTTATTAGTCAAAAGAAATTAGATTAAGCATAAAAAAGCAAATTAGAACGATTTAGCGCGTTTTGTTACTAAAATTTTGTTATTTAGAATTAAACGTTCAAATGGCTCCCAAAAAGCTGTTTTCTCACTTAGAAATTAGAAGTAAATTTTATTAGTCAAAAGAAATTAGATTAAGCATAAAAAACCAAATTAGAACGATTTAGCGCGTTTTGTTACTAAAATATTGTTATTTAGAATTAAACGTTCAAATGGCTCCCAAAAACTGTTTTCTCACTTAGAATTTAAAAGTAAATTTTATTAGTCAAAAGAAATTAGATTAAGCATAAAAAACCAAATTAGAACGATTTAGTGCGTTTTCTTACTAAAATTTTGTTATCTAGAATGAAACGTTCAAATGGCTCCCAAAAAGCTGTTTTCTCACTTAGAATTTAAAAGTAAATTTTATTAGTGAAAATAAGTTAGATTAAGCGTAAATAATCAATTTAGAACGATTTAGCGCGTTTTGTTACTAAATTTTTGTTATTTAGTATTAAACTTTTCAAATGGCTCCCAAAAAGCTGTTTTCTCACTTAGAATTTAAAAGTAAATTTTATTAGTCAAAAGAAATTAGATTAAGCATAAAAAAGCAAATTAGAACGAATTAGAGCGTTTTGTTACTAAAATTTTGTTATTTAGAATTAAACTTTCCAAATGGCTCCCAAAAAGCTGTTTTCTCACTTAGAATATAAAAGTAAATTTTATTAGTCAAAAGAAATTAGATTAAGCATAAAAAAGCAAATTAGAACGATTTAGCGCGTTTTGTTACTAAAATTTAGTTATTTAGTATTAAACGTTTCAAATGGCTCCCAAAAAGCTGTTTTCTCACTTAGAAATTAAAAGTAAATTTTATTAGTCAAAAAAAATTAGATTAAGCACAAAAAAGCAAATTAGAAAGAATTAGAGCGTTTTGTTACTAAAATTTTGTTAATTAGAAATAAACTTTTCAACTGGCTCCCAAAAAGCTGTTTTCTCACTTAGAATTTAAAAGTAAATTTTATTAGTCAAAAGAAATTAGATTAAGCATAAAAAAGCAAATTAGAACGATTTAGCGCGTTTTGTTACTAAAATTTTGTTATTTAGTATTAAACTTTTCAAATGGCTCCCAAAAAGCTTTTTTCTCATTTAGAATTTAAAAGTAAATTTTATTAGTGAAAATAAGTTAGATTAAGCGTAAATAAGCAATTTAGAACGAATTAGAGCGTTTTGTTACTATAATTTTGTTATTTAGAATTAAACTTTTCAAATGGCTCCCAAAAAGCTGTTTTCTCACTTAGAATTTAAAAGTAAATTTTATTAGTGAAAATAAGTTAGATTAAGCGTAAATAAGCAATTTAGAACGAATTAGCGCGTTTTGTTACTAAAATTTTGTTATTTAGAATTAAACTTTTCAAATGGCTCCCAAAAAGCTGTTTTCTCACTTAGAATTTAAAAGTAAATTTTATTAGTGAAAATAAGTTAGATTAAGCGTAAATAAGCAATTTAGAACGAATTAGCGCGTTTTGTTACTAAAATTTTGTTATTTAGAATTAAACTTTTCAAATGGCTCCCAAATAGCTGTTTTCTCACTTAGAATTTAAAAGTAAATTTTATTAGTCAAAAGAAATTAGATTAAGCACAAAAAAGCAAATTAGAAAGAATTAGAGCGTTTTGTTACTAAAATTTTGTTAATTAGAATTAAACTTTTCAAATGGCTCCCAAAAAGCTGTTTTCTCACTTAGAATTTAAAAGTAAATTTTATTAGTCAAAAGAAATTAGATTAAGCATAAAAAAGCAAATTAGAACGAATTAGAGCGTTTTGTTACTAAAATTTTGATATTTAGAAATAAACTTTTCAAATGGCTCCCAAAAAGCTGTTTTCTCACTTAGAATTTAAAAGTAAATTTTATTAGTCTAAAGAAATTAGATTAAGCATAAAAAAGCAAAGTAGAACGAATTAGAGCGTTTTGTTACTAAAATTTTGTTATTTAGAAATAAACTTTTCAAATTGCTCCCAAAAAGCTGTTTTCTCACTTAGAATTTAAAAGTAAATTTTATTAGTGAAAATAAGTTAGATTAAGCGTAAATAAGCAATTTAGAACGAATTAGCGCGTTTTGTTACTAAAATTTTGTTATTTAGAATTAAACGTTCAAATGGCTGCCAAAAAGCTGTTTTCTCACTTAGAATTTAAAAGTAAATTTTATTAGTGAAAAGAAAGTAGATTAAGCATAAAAAAGCATTTTAGAACGAATTGGAGCGTTTTGTTAGTAAAATTTCGTTATTTAGAATTAAACGATCAAGTGGCTGCCAAAAAGCTGTTTTCTCACTTAGAATTTAAAAGTAAATTTTATTAGTGAAAAGAAATTAGATTAAGCATAAAAAAGCATTTTAGAACGATTTAGCGCGTTTTGTTATTAAAATTTTGTTATTTAGAATTAAACGTCGATGTGGCTGCCAAACAGCTGTTTTCTCACTTAGAATTTAAAAGCAAATTTTATTAGTGAAAAGAAATTAGATTAAGCATAAAAAAGCATTTTAGAACGAATTAGAGCGTTTTGTTAGTAAAATTTGGTTATTTAGAATTAAACGTTCAAGTGGCTGCCAAAAAGCTGTTTTCTCACTTAGAATTTAAAGGTAAATTTTATTAGTCAAAAGAAATTAGATTAAGTATAAAAAAGCATTTTAGAACGAATTGGAGCGTTTTGTTAGTAAAATTTTGTTATTTAGAATTAAACGATCAAGTGGCTGCCAAAAAGCTGTTTTCTCACTTAGAATTTAAAAGTAAATTTTATTAGTGAAAAGAAATTAGATTAGGCATAAAGAAGCATTTTAGAACGATTTAGCGCGTTTTGTTAATAAAATTTTGTTATTTAGAATTAAACGTCGATGTGGCTGCCAAACAGCTGTTTTCTCACTTAGAATTTAAAAGCAAATTTTATTAGTGAAAAGAAATTAGATTAAGCATAAAAAAGCATTTTAGAACGAATTAGAGCGTTTTGTTAATAAAATTTTGTTATTTATAATTAAACGTCGATGTGGCTGCCAAACAGCTGTTTTCTCACTTATAATTTAAAAGTAAATTTTACTAGTCAAAAGAAATTAGATTAAGCATAAAAAAGCAAATTAGAACGATTTAGCGCGTTTTGTTACTAAAATTTTGTTATTTAGAATTAAACGTTCAAGTGGCTGCCAAAAAACTGTTTTCTCACTTAGAATTTAAAAGTAAATTTTACTAGTGAAACGAAATTGGATTAAGCATAAAAAAGCATTTTAGAACGATTTAGCGCGTTTTGTTAATAAAATTTTGTAATTTAGAATTAAACGTCGATGTGGCTGCCAAACAGCTGTTTTCTCACTTAGAATTTAAAAGTAAATTTTATTAGTGAAAAGAAATTAGATTAAACATAAAAAAGCATTTTAGAACGAATTGGAGCGTTTTGTTAGTAAAATTTTGTTATTTAGAATTAAACGTTCAAGTGGATGCCAAAAAGCTGTTTTCTCACTTAGAATTTAAAAGTAAATTTTATTAGTCAAAAGAAATTAGATTAAGCATAAAAAAGCATTTTAGAACGATTTAGCGCGTTTTGTTAATAAAATTTTGTTATTTAGAATTAAACGTCGATGTGGCTGCCAAAAAGCTGTTTTCTCACTTAGAATTTAAAAATAAATTTTATTAGTGAAAAGAAATTGTAGTAAGCATAAAAAAGCATTTTAGAACGATTTACCGCGTTTTGTTAATAAAATTTTGTTATTTAGAATTAAACGTCGATGTGGCTGCCAAACAGCTGTTTTCTCACTTAGAATTTAAAAGCAAATTTTATTGGTGTAAAGAAATTAGATTAAGCATAAAAAAGCATTTTAGAACGAATTAGAGCGTTTTGTTAGTAAAATTTTGTTATTAGAATTAAACGTTCAAGTGGCTGCCAAAAAGCTGATTTCTCACTTAGAATTTAAAAGTAAATTATATTAGTGAAAAGAAAGTAGATTAAGCATAAAAAAGCATTTTAGAACGAATTGGAGCGTTTTGTTAGTAAAATTTTGTTATTTAGAATTAAACGATCAAGTGGCTGCCAAAAAGCTGTTTTCTCACTTAGAACTTAAAAGTAAATTTTATTAGTGAAAAGAAATTAGATTAAGCATAAAAAAGCATTTTAGAACGATTTAGCGCGTTTTGTTAATAAAATTTTGTTATTTAGAATTAAACGTCGATGTGGCTGCCAAACAGCTGTTTTCTCACTTATAATTCAAAAGTAAATTTTATTTGTGAAAAGAAATTAGATTAAGCATAAAGAAGCATTTTAGAACGAATTAGAGCGTTTTGTTAGTAAAATTTGGTTATTTAGAATTAAACGTTCAAGTGGCTGCCAAAAAGCTGTTTTCTCACTTAGAATTTAAAGGTAAATTTTATTAGTCAAAAGAAATTAGATTAAGCATAAAAAAGCATTTTAGAACGATTTAGCGCGTTTTGTTAATAAAATTTTGTTATTTAGAATTAAACGTCGATGTGGCTGCCAAAAAGCTGTTTTCTCACTTAGAATTTAAAAGTAAATTTTATTAGTGAAGAGAAATTGGAGTAAGCATAAAAAGGCATTTTAGAACGATTTACCGCGTTTTGTTAATAAGATTTTGTTATTTAGAATTAAACGTTCAAATGGCTGCCAAAAAGCTGTTTTCTCACTTAGAATTTAAAAGTAAATTTTATTAGTGAAAAGAAATTAGATTAAGCGTAAATAAGCAATTTAGAACGAATTAGAGCGTTTTGTTAGTAAAATTTGGTTATTTAGAATTAAACGTTCAAGTGGTTGCCAAAAAGCTGTTTTCTCACTTAGAATTTAAAAGTAAATTTTATTAGTGAAAAGAAATTAGATTAAGCATAAAAAAGCATTTTAGAACGAATTAGAGCGTTTTGTTAGTAAAATTTGGTTATTTAGAATTAAACGTTCAAGTGGCTGCCAAAAAGCTGTTTTCTCACTTAGAATTTAAAGGTAAATTTTATTAGTCAAAAGAAATTAGATTAAGTATAAAAAAGCATTTTAGAACGATTTAGCGCGTTTTGTTAATAAAATTTTGTTATTTAGAATTAAACGTCGATGTGGCTGCCAAAAAGCTGTTTTCTCACTTAGAATTTAAAAATAAATTTTATTAGTGAAAAGAAATTGGAGTAAGCATAAAAAAGCATTTTAGAACGAATTGGAGCGTTTTGTTAGTAAAATTTTGTTATTTAGAATTAAACGTTCAAGTGGATGCCAAAAAGCTGTTTTCTCACTTAGAATTTAAAAGTAAATTTTATTAGTCAAAAGAAATTAGATTAAGCATAAAAAAGCATTTTAGAACGATTTAGCGCGTTTTGTTAATAAAATTTTGTTATTTAGAATTAAACGTCGATGTGGCTGCCAAAAAGCTGTTTTCTCACTTAGAATTTAAAAATAAATTTTATTAGTGAAAAGAAATTGTAGTAAGCATAAAAAAGCATTTTAGAACGATTTACCGCGTTTTGTTAATAAAATTTTGTTATTTAGAATTAAACGTCGATGTGGCTGCCAAACAGCTGTTTTCTCACTTCGAATTTAAAAGTAAATTATATTAGTGAAAAGAAAGTAGATTAAGCATAAAAAAGCATTTTAGAACGAATTGGAGCGTTTTGTTAGTAAAATTTTGTTATTAGAATTAAACGTTCAAGTGGCTGCCAAAAAGCTGATTTCTCACTTCGAATTTAAAAGTAAATTATATTAGTGAAAAGAAAGTAGATTAAGCATAAAAAAGCATTTTAGAACGAATTGGAGCGTTTTGTTAGTAAAATTTTGTTATTTAGAATTAAACGATCAAGTGGCTGCCAAAAAGCTGTTTTCTCACTTAGAACTTAAAAGTAAATTTTATTGGTGTAAAGAAATTAGATTAAGCATAAAAAAGCATTTTAGAACGAATTAGAGCGTTTTGTTAATAAAATTTTGTTATTTATAATTAAACGTCGATGTGGCTGCCAAACAGCTGTTTTCTCACTTATAATTTAAAAGTAAATTTTACTAGTCAAAAGAAATTAGATTAAGCATAAAAAAGCAAATTAGAACGATTTAGCGCGTTTTGTTACTAAAATTTTGTTATTTAGAATTAAACGTTCAAGTGGCTGCCAAAAAACTGTTTTCTCACTTAGAATTTAAAAGTAAATTTTACTAGTGAAACGAAATTGGATTAAGCATAAAAAAGCATTTTAGAACGATTTAGCGCGTTTTGTTAATAAAATTTTGTAATTTAGAATTAAACGTCGATGTGGCTGCCAAACAGCTGTTTTCTCACTTAGAATTTAAAAGTAAATTTTATTAGTGAAAAGAAATTAGATTAAACATAAAAAAGCATTTTAGAACGAATTGGAGCGTTTTGTTAGTAAAATTTTGTTATTTAGAATTAAACGTTCAAGTGGTTGCCAAAAAGCTGTTTTCTCACTTAGAATTTAAAAGTAAATTTTATTAGTGAAAAGAAATTAGATTAAGCATAAAGAAGCATTTTAGAACGAATTAGAGCGTTTTGTTAGTAAAATTTTGTTATTTAGAATTAAACGTCGATGTGGCTGCCAAAAAGCTGTTTTCTCACTTAGAATTTAAAAGTAAATTTTATTAGTGAAGAGAAATTGGAGTAAGCATAAAAAGGCATTTTAGAACGATTTACCGCGTTTTGTTAATAAGATTTTGTTATTTAGAATTAAACGTTCAAATGGCTGCCAAAAAGCTGTTTTCTCACTTAGAATTTAAAAGTAAATTTTATTAGTCAAAAGAAATTAGATTAAGCAATTTAGAACGAATTAGAGCGTTTTGTTAGTAAAATTTGGTTATTTAGAATTAAACGTTCAAGTGGTTGCCAAAAAGCTGTTTTCTCACTTAGAATTTAAAAGTAAATTTTATTAGTCAAAAGAAATTAGATTAAGCATAAAAAAGCATTTTAGAACGAATTAGAGCGTTTTGTTAGTAAAATTTGGTTATTTAGAATTAAACGTTCAAGTGGCTGCCAAAAAGCTGTTTTCTCACTTAGAATTTAAAAGTAAATTTTATTAGTCAAAAGAAATTAGATTAAGCATAAAAAAGCATTTTAGAACGATTTAGCGCGTTTTGTTAATAAAATTTTGTTATTTAGAATTAAACGTCGATGTGGCTGCCAAAAAGCTGTTATCTCACTTAGAATTTAAAAGTAAATTTTATTAGTGAAGAGAAATTGGAGTAAGCATAAAAAGGCATTTTAGAACGATTTACCGCGTTTTGTTAATAAGATTTTGTTATTTAGAATTAAACGTTCAAATGGCTGCCAAAAAGCTGTTTTCTCACTTAGAATTTAAAAGTAAATTTTATTAGTGAAAAGAAATTAGATTAAGCAATTTAGAACGAATTAGAGCGTTTTGTTAGTAAAATTTGGTTATTTAGAATTAAACGTTCAAGTGGTTGCCAAAAAGCTGTTTTCTCACTTAGAATTTAAAAGTAAATTTTATTAGTGAAAAGAAATTAGATTAAGCATAAAAAAGCATTTTAGAACGAATTAGAGCGTTTTGTTAGTAAAATTTGGTTATTTAGAATTAAACGTTCAAGTGGCTGCCAAAAAGCTGTTTTCTCACTTAGAATTTAAAGGTAAATTTTATTAGTCAAAAGAAATTAGATTAAGTATAAAAAAGCATTTTAGAACGATTTAGCGCGTTTTGTTAATAAAATTTTGTTATTTAGAATTAAACGTCGATGTGGCTGCCAAACAGCTGTTTTCTCACTTAGAATTTAAAAGCAAATTTTATTGGTGTAAAGAAATTAGATTAAGCAATTTAGAACGAATTAGAGCGTTTTGTTAGTAAAATTTGGTTATTTAGAATTAAACGTTCAAGTGGTTGCCAAAAAGCTGTTTTCTCACTTAGAATTTAAAAGTAAATTTTATTAGTGAAAAGAAATTAGATTAAGCATAAAGAAGCATTTTAGAACGAATTAGAGCGTTTTGTTAGTAAAATTTGGTTATTTAGAATTAAACGTCGATGTGGCTGCCAAAAAGCTGTTTTCTCACTTAGAATTTAAAAGTAAATTTTATTAGTGAAGAGAAATTGGAGTAAGCATAAAAAGGCATTTTAGAACGATTTACCGCGTTTTGTTAATAAGATTTTGTTATTTAGAATTAAACGTTCAAATGGCTGCCAAAAAGCTGTTTTCTCACTTAGAATTTAAAAGTAAATTTTATTAGTGAAAAGAAATTAGATTAAGCAATTTAGAACGAATTAGAGCGTTTTGTTAGTAAAATTTGGTTATTTAGAATTAAACGTTCAAGTGGCTGCCAAAAAGCTGTTTTCTCACTTAGAATTTAAAAGTAAATTTTATTAGTGAAAAGAAATTAGATTAAGCATAAAAAAGCATTTTAGAACGAATTAGAGCGTTTTGTTAGTAAAATTTGGTTATTTAGAATTAAACGTTCAAGTGGCTGCCAAAAAGCTGTTTTCTCACTTAGAATTTAAAGGTAAATTTTATTAGTCAAAAGAAATTAGATTAAGCATAAAAAAGCATTTTAGAACGATTTAGCGCGTTTTGTTAATAAAATTTTGTTATTTAGAATTAAACGTCGATGTGGCTGCCAAAAAGCTGTTTTCTCACTTAGAATTTAAAAGTAAATTTTATTAGTGAAGAGAAATTGGAGTAAGCATAAAAAGGCATTTTAGAACGATTTACCGCGTTTTGTTAATAAGATTTTGTTATTTAGAATTAAACGTTCAAATGGCTGCCAAAAAGCTGTTTTCTCACTTAGAATTTAAAAGTAAATTTTATTAGTGAAAAGAAATTAGATTAAGCAATTTAGAACGAATTAGAGCGTTTTGTTAGTAAAATTTGGTTATTTAGAATTAAACGTTCAAGTGGTTGCCAAAAAGCTGTTTTCTCACTTAGAATTTAAAAGTAAATTTTATTAGTGAAAAGAAATTAGATTAAGCATAAAAAAGCATTTTAGAACGAATTAGAGCGTTTTGTTAGTAAAATTTGGTTATTTAGAATTAAACGTTCAAGTGGCTGCCAAAAAGCTGTTTTCTCACTTAGAATTTAAAGGTAAATTTTATTAGTCAAAAGAAATTAGATTAAGTATAAAAAAGCATTTTAGAACGATTTAGCGCGTTTTGTTAATAAAATTTTGTTATTTAGAATTAAACGTCGATGTGGCTGCCAAAAAGCTGTTTTCTCACTTTGAATTTAAAAGTAAATTTTATTAGTGAAAAGAAATTAGATTAAGCGTAAATAAGCAATTTAGAACGAATTAGAGCGTTTTGTTAGTAAAATTTGGTTATTTAGAATTAAACGTTCAAGTGGCTGCCAAAAAGCTGTTTTCTCACTTAGAATTTAAAAGTAAATTTTATTAGTGAAAAGAAATTAGATTAAGCGTAAATAAGCAATTTAGAACGATTTAGCGCGTTTTGTTACAAAATTTTTGTTATTTAGAATTAAACGTTCAAGTGGCTGCCAAAAAGCTGTTTTTTCACTTAGAATTTAAAAGTAAATTTTCTTAGTGAAAAGAAATTAGATTAAGCGTAAATAAGCAATTTAGAACGATTTAGCGCGTTTTGTTACAAAATTTTTGTTATTTAGAATTAAACGTTCAAGTGGCTGCCAAAAAGCTGTTTTCTCACTTAGAATTTAAAAGTAAATTTTATTAGTGAAAAGAAATTAGATTAAGCATAAAAAAGCATTTTAGAACGAATTGGAGCGTTTTGTTAGTAAAATTTTGTTATTTAGAATTAAACGTTCAAGTGGCTGCCAAAAACCTGTTTTCTCACTTAGAATCTAAAAGTAAATTTTATTAGTCAAAAGAAGTTAGATTAAGTGTAAATAAGCAATTTAGAACGATTTAGCGCGTTTTGTTAATAAAATTTTGTTATTTAGAATTAAACGTCGATGTGGCTGCCAAAAAGCTGTTTTCTCACTTAGAATTTAAAAATAAATTTTATTAGTGAAAAGAAATTGTAGTAAGCATAAAAAGCATTTTAGAACGATTTACCGCGTTTTGTTAATAAAATTTTGTTATTTAGAATTAAACGTCGATGTGGCTGCCAAACAGCTGTTTTCTCACTTAGAATTTAAAAGCAAATTTTATTGGTGTAAAGAAATTAGATTAAGCATAAAAAAGCATTTTAGAACGAATTAGAGCGTTTTGTTAGTAAAATTTTGTTATTAGAATTAAACGTTCAAGTGGCTGCCAAAAAGCTGATTTCTCACTTAGAATTTAAAAGTAAATTATATTAGTGAAAAGAAAGTAGATTAAGCATAAAAAAGCATTTTAGAACGAATTGGAGCGTTTTGTTAGTAAAATTTTGTTATTTAGAATTAAACGATCAAGTGGCTGCCAAAAAGCTGTTTTCTCACTTAGAACTTAAAAGTAAATTTTATTAGTGAAAAGAAATTAGATTAAGCATAAAAAAGCATTTTAGAACGATTTAGCGCGTTTTGTTAATAAAATTTTGTTATTTAGAATTAAACGTCGATGTGGCTGCCAAACAGCTGTTTTCTCACTTATAATTCAAAAGTAAATTTTATTTGTGAAAAGAAATTAGATTAAGCATAAAGAAGCATTTTAGAACGAATTAGAGCGTTTTGTTAGTAAAATTTGGTTATTTAGAATTAAACGTTCAAGTGGCTGCCAAAAAGCTGTTTTCTCACTTAGAATTTAAAGGTAAATTTTATTAGTCAAAAGAAATTAGATTAAGCATAAAAAAGCATTTTAGAACGATTTAGCGCGTTTTGTTAATAAAATTTTGTTATTTAGAATTAAACGTCGATGTGGCTGCCAAAAAGCTGTTTTCTCACTTAGAATTTAAAAGTAAATTTTATTAGTGAAGAGAAATTGGAGTAAGCATAAAAAGGCATTTTAGAACGATTTACCGCGTTTTGTTAATAAGATTTTGTTATTTAGAATTAAACGTTCAAATGGCTGCCAAAAAGCTGTTTTCTCACTTAGAATTTAAAAGTAAATTTTATTAGTGAAAAGAAATTAGATTAAGCGTAAATAAGCAATTTAGAACGAATTAGAGCGTTTTGTTAGTAAAATTTGGTTATTTAGAATTAAACGTTCAAGTGGTTGCCAAAAAGCTGTTTTCTCACTTAGAATTTAAAAGTAAATTTTATTTTTTAATAATAATAATAATAATAATCTTTATTGTCTAACAGGTTAAAAAACCCAATTACAAGACAATCCGACTAAATACATAATATCGTGTAGTAAACAATAATTTAAATACTTAATTGCGAATTCAAAACAATTCTGAATCTTAAATCTATACCTAAACTAATTAAACATTATAAACAAAAATAAAAATAAACAAAAATGGCGAACGGAGAAGAACACGATCGACCTCAAACGTCCCGACTGCGGAGGTAACCAATGACATTATTTTTAAAAGTAGATATTGGATCCCCAAAATAGTTGACCATAATATGAATGCTTTTGTCATTACACTGGTGACAGGCCTGATACAACGGAGCCTTGGTTTCATAATTAGTATGTATATGAGGTAGTCTGAATAATCGATGATGCCGAGCATAGTACTGGGGTAGATGGAAATTCAGTTGCTCAAGAAGAGCAGGACAGTCTATCATGTCATTCAACAACCTAAACACAAACGTTTGACCAACCAGAACTCTGCGCATAGCGAGTGAATCAATTTGAAATCTCGCCAATAAATAACGGTGATCAATCCCGCGAGCTGGAAACACACCCTCAGTTTTAAATAATAAAAATTTAAGGAATCTACGCTGGACGGACTCCAATTTACGCACATGGATGTCATAAATAGGGGACCAGATAAATGACGCATATTCGAGTTTAGACCGCACCAAGGTGTAATATAAATTTAACAAACAGTTCGTGTCACGAAAGTCCTTTCCCATGCGGAGAATAAATCCCAAACTTTTTAAAGCATTCTGAGTTATATGCTGAATATGATAATCAAATGACAAGTCACTATCAATGAACACTCCGAGATCCTTGATCACATCCCTTTTCTGTAGAGGTGTATTATTAATTCTATAATTAAAATTTAGTGGGCTATAACGCTTCGAAATTGTTAACTGTCCACATTTGTCAATGTTCACGGGCAGTCCATTCGCGACACACCATTGTTCCAGCTTAAATAGGTCGTTTTGAAGGTCATGACAATGGTCGTAATCATCAACAATTCCGTAGAGCTTCAAATCGTCCGCAAACAGTAGAGAGCGACTTTGCATGTCACTTATAATATCATTAATGTATATGGAGAAAATTAACGGGGCCAATATGCTACCCTGCGGTGCCCCGCTAGTCGCGGAAAATGTATGGGATTGGAATCCATTATATTCCACAAACTGACTTCGTCCCGAAAAGTAGGAGGCAAAAAACTCTACCAGATCCCAACGGAACCCTATATTTATCATCTTTTGTTTGGCAATTGAATGACTGATCCTATCGAATGCCTTTGACATATCAGTATAAATGACATCTACTTGGGAACCCTCGCCAACTGCCCTGTAGACATCCTGCGCAAAACATGTTAAGTTCGTAACAGTGGATCGCTTTTGATAAAAACCGTGTTGTTCAGGTATTATACGCAACTTTACTTGACTAAATATTTTTTCATGAAGTATGGTTTCGAAAACTTTAGCAAAATTAGATGATAATGAGATGGGTCGATAGTTGACCACCCGGTCAGCCTCAGAGGATTTGTGAATTGGACAAACTCTAGACATCTTCCAGCGATTCGGAAACGTCCGTGATTGAAGGGACTTGTTGAATATTGTCAGTAGTGGTTTTGATAAAACATACGCACAGTCACGAAGGAGAAAAGAAGGAATGTTATCTGGCCCGGAGGTTAATTTGGCTTTAAGCTTTTTAAGAGCTTTCATAACATCCTCCTCATCCAGCGTTCCAATTGAGATGACGTCATTAAAGCTCGACGAATCAATACAATCAATACTCTCGGAAGGAACATAAACAGAACTGAAAAAACTAGCAAACGAATTGACAATCATTTGAGGATCCGACACTCGCTCACCAGAGACATCCACCATCGCACCCGGTATTCGGGATTTACGTTTTTTATTTTGGACAAATTTCCAAAATTCTTTAGGGTCAGTTTTTATTGCATTCTGTACATGTAATAAATAATTACTATATTCAATGTTAATGTTATGTTTGATTCTAGCGCGCAGGGTGCAGAACATATCCAGATAATACTGCGATTTAGTTGACTTCCATTTCTGAAAATATTTATATTTTTGTCTGACTTCCCTAATTAAATCATGACTAAACCAGCATGGGTAAGCATATGAATTTCTACGTAAGTTGTATTTAGGTACGCACATATCAAAAACAACTTTCAATTTTCGATAAAATTGATCGATGGCCTCATTTATATCATTAATGCCGTTCAGAAATGACCAGTCACAGAGAAAAATCTGCTCGTATAGCATCGGAAAATTTGCCTTTTTAAAATTGTATTTTTCGTTTACAGTACCGGAAACGAAGTTACTTTGGCGGTATTCCGCTTTGGCAACTAGAGATATCAACAAAGCTGGGTGATAATTGTCCTCCGCCACCAGTGGCTGACCGCATGGGGATACTTCGCAGCACATATTGCAAAAGACGAGATCCAATAAATGATTGAAATGATTAAATACCCTGTTGTTTTGTGCCAGGCCAAAGAATGACATAAAGTTGTGAGTTAAGTGAAGATAAGGGTTTGTGACATTACCCGTCATTTCTGGTTCGTAATGCACATTAAAGTCTCCCATTATCAATATTCGTGCAGAAAAAGTGTTTGGCAGATTTTCAAAGAACTCAAATAATCTACCATATTGCTCAACAGTAACATTTGGTGGGACATAAACACAGAAACAATAAAAGGAGCAGCCATGTAAGTAAATTCTGCATCCAATAACGTCAATACAGGCCGGAATCATCGAGAAAAACTCAGAATGAAAACATCTGGATTGCAAATCAGTTCTTATGGCCAACAGCACTCCTCCGCCTCGAGAAACATTTAAGGTCTCCACATCGCGATCCTTCCTATAAATGACATAGCTATCCCCGAACAGTTCCGCATCCAGTACGCCAGGCTGGATCCACGTCTCGGTGACTGCGATGATGTCATAGTGAGCGTCACAAATAGATTTATAGAATACACTTGTTTTAGTATTTAAGCCTCTCACGTTTTGGTACACAATATTCAGATACAAGTCTCTCCTGTTAGACGATGAGTTCAGTTTAAAGAATCGTTTCCAGAGCTCACAATGGTTGGTATTCCCTTGATGTACTTAATTCTGATGTTATTCTCACCACTCTTCAAACGCTCCTCAAGTTGCCTTTTCACGGTTTTGTATTCGTTCAACTGTCTAGGAGTCTTGTCCGAGCTAATGGTGATATGTTTCAGTTGGGGGAACGTTTTCATTTTCGACGTTTGTCGTAAAACTTGCGAAACACACCTGGAATCCTTGAAGACAATACGGATTGGTCGTGGTCTAATGGTGGAGTTAGGAATTGACGATGTGTGACGACCAATTCTTTGAACTCTTTCTATGTCATTTGCATTTATATGTGGGCAGATCTTCTGGATGATATTTGCCAATATTAACTGGTCATTCTCATCATTAGCGGGCAGTTTTTCGGGTTCGCCAAATACCATGATATTCCTTCTGCGACGTTCTCTGTCACTATACTCCCGAAAAACAGATTCTTGATCGTCTTTGGGAAGTGAGTTTTGACACTTCTCAAGATTAGCGACTCTTGTGTTCAGATTGGTTATTTCAATCTTTTGAGCCTCATTGATATCTAACTGCTGCGCATACTTCTCGAAAAGATTAGTATACAATTGTTCAAGTTTGTTTAACTTGTTCATGATGTCACGAAGTGTAACAGAGTCGGTAACATAATCAGAACTTGTTTGAGGAATATAAAACGATTTACGATGATTCTGTGATCGACTCACTTTTTCTTTTAAACATGATGGACATGTCCAACGATCTCCATGCTCCTTCTCCAACTCTGCGTTGTAATATTTCAACTGCGCAACGCTCAAATCCACACACTTATTATGGTTCCACTTATCACATTCAAAACATAGAATAGCATATTGCCTCTTTGTTATGGCTTGATTGCAGGATGCGCAGGCCATTTTAGTTTTGAGACAGGAATTTTTTTAAAAAAAATATCAAAAATATATTTAAGTCCGGCACTGACTATATACTCCCGAACGTTATCAGAATAAACGATAGTTCTCTATATCACCAAAGACAAAAAGCAATGTAGGTACAGATACCGATAGCGCTCGAAAATTGTTCTTTTGTTAGTTTTTATTTATATGCTTATCCAGCCAGACAATGCACACAAGTTACATTAGGCAACTGTAGATGATCAATTCTTCAAAACTAATTCACCCAGATTAAGCACTATCACTCAAACAATCTACTGTGCAAAAATCCGAATTTTCTTCGCATTAATAACGATATATTACACCAAAAACTACAGAGCCACACGTAAAATAAAAGTTGGTAGGTATAAAAAAGAATAATATTAGTGAAAAGAAATTAGATTAAGCATAAAAAAGCATTTTAGAACGAATTAGAGCGTTTTGTTAGTAAAATTTGGTTATTTAGAATTAAACGTTCAAGTGGCTGCCAAAAAGCTGTTTTCTCACTTAGAATTTAAAGGTAAATTTTATTAGTCAAAAGAAATTAGATTAAGTATAAAAAAGCATTTTAGAACGATTTAGCGCGTTTTGTTAATAAAATTTTGTTATTTAGAATTAAACGTCGATGTGGCTGCCAAAAAGCTGTTTTCTCACTTAGAATTTAAAAATAAATTTTATTAGTGAAAAGAAATTGGAGTAAGCATAAAAAAGCATTTTAGAACGATTTACCGCGTTTTGTTAATAAAATTTTGTTATTTAGAATTAAACGTCGATGTGGCTGCCAA
This sequence comes from Apoderus coryli, assembly GCA_911728435.2. Classification (NCBI taxonomy): domain Eukaryota; kingdom Metazoa; phylum Arthropoda; class Insecta; order Coleoptera; family Attelabidae; genus Apoderus; species Apoderus coryli. The sequence continues at coordinate 25,623 of CAJVRQ020000007.1, forward strand.
ACAGCTGTTTTCACACTTAGAATTTAAAAGCAAATTTTATTGGTGTAAAGAAATTAGATTAAGCATAAAAAAGCATTTTAGAACGAATTAGAGCGTTTTGTTAATAAAATTTTGTTATTTATAATTAAACGTCGATGTGGCTGCCAAACAGCTGTTTTCTCACTTATAATTTAAAAGTAAATTTTACTAGTCAAAAGAAATTAGATTAAGCATAAAAAAGCAAATTAGAACGATTTAGCGCGTTTTGTTACTAAAATTTTGTTATTTAGAATTAAACGTTCAAGTGGCTGCCAAAAAACTGTTTTCTCACTTAGAATTTAAAAGTAAATTTTACTAGTGAAACGAAATTGGATTAAGCATAAAAAAGCATTTTAGAACGATTTAGCGCGTTTTGTTAATAAAATTTTGTAATTTAGAATTAAACGTCGATGTGGCTGCCAAACAGCTGTTTTCTCACTTAGAATTTAAAAGTAAATTTTATTAGTGAAAAGAAATTAGATTAAACATAAAAAAGCATTTTAGAACGAATTGGAGCGTTTTGTTAGTAAAATTTTGTTATTTAGAATTAAACGTTCAAGTGGTTGCCAAAAAGCTGTTTTCTCACTTAGAATTTAAAAGTAAATTTTATTAGTGAAAAGAAATTAGATTAAGCATAAAGAAGCATTTTAGAACGAATTAGAGCGTTTTGTTAGTAAAATTTTGTTATTTAGAATTAAACGTCGATGTGGCTGCCAAAAAGCTGTTTTCTCACTTAGAATTTAAAAGTAAATTTTATTAGTGAAGAGAAATTGGAGTAAGCATAAAAAGGCATTTTAGAACGATTTACCGCGTTTTGTTAATAAGATTTTGTTATTTAGAATTAAACGTTCAAATGGCTGCCAAAAAGCTGTTTTCTCACTTAGAATTTAAAAGTAAATTTTATTAGTGAAAAGAAATTAGATTAAGCAATTTAGAACGAATTAGAGCGTTTTGTTAGTAAAATTTGGTTATTTAGAATTAAACGTTCAAGTGGTTGCCAAAAAGCTGTTTTCTCACTTAGAATTTAAAAGTAAATTTTATTAGTGAAAAGAAATTAGATTAAGCATAAAAAAGCATTTTAGAACGAATTAGAGCGTTTTGTTAGTAAAATTTGGTTATTTAGAATTAAACGTTCAAGTGGCTGCCAAAAAGCTGTTTTCTCACTTAGAATTTAAAGGTAAATTTTATTAGTCAAAAGAAATTAGATTAAGCATAAAAAAGCATTTTAGAACGATTTAGCGCGTTTTGTTAATAAAATTTTGTTATTTAGAATTAAACGTCGATGTGGCTGCCAAAAAGCTGTTTTCTCACTTAGAATTTAAAAGTAAATTTTATTAGTGAAGAGAAATTGGAGTAAGCATAAAAAGGCATTTTAGAACGATTTACCGCGTTTTGTTAATAAGATTTTGTTATTTAGAATTAAACGTTCAAATGGCTGCCAAAAAGCTGTTTTCTCACTTAGAATTTAAAAGTAAATTTTATTAGTGAAAAGAAATTAGATTAAGCAATTTAGAACGAATTAGAGCGTTTTGTTAGTAAAATTTGGTTATTTAGAATTAAACGTTCAAGTGGTTGCCAAAAAGCTGTTTTCTCACTTAGAATTTAAAAGTAAATTTTATTAGTGAAAAGAAATTAGATTAAGCATAAAAAAGCATTTTAGAACGAATTAGAGCGTTTTGTTAGTAAAATTTGGTTATTTAGAATTAAACGTTCAAGTGGCTGCCAAAAAGCTGTTTTCTCACTTAGAATTTAAAGGTAAATTTTATTAGTCAAAAGAAATTAGATTAAGCATAAAAAAGCATTTTAGAACGATTTAGCGCGTTTTGTTAATAAAATTTTGTTATTTAGAATTAAACGTCGATGTGGCTGCCAAACAGCTGTTTTCTCACTTAGAATTTAAAAGCAAATTTTATTGGTGTAAAGAAATTAGATTAAGCAATTTAGAACGAATTAGAGCGTTTTGTTAGTAAAATTTGGTTATTTAGAATTAAACGTTCAAGTGGCTGCCAAAAAGCTGTTTTCTCACTTAGAATTTAAAAGTAAATTTTATTAGTGAAAAGAAATTAGATTAAGCATAAAGAAGCATTTTAGAACGAATTAGAGCGTTTTGTTAGTAAAATTTTGTTATTTAGAATTAAACGTCGATGTGGCTGCCAAAAAGCTGTTTTCTCACTTAGAATTTAAAAGTAAATTTTATTAGTGAAGAGAAATTGGAGTAAGCATAAAAAGGCATTTTAGAACGATTTACCGCGTTTTGTTAATAAGATTTTGTTATTTAGAATTAAACGTTCAAATGGCTGCCAAAAAGCTGTTTTCTCACTTAGAATTTAAAAGTAAATTTTATTAGTGAAAAGAAATTAGATTAAGCAATTTAGAACGAATTAGAGCGTTTTGTTAGTAAAATTTGGTTATTTAGAATTAAACGTTCAAGTGGTTGCCAAAAAGCTGTTTTCTCACTTAGAATTTAAAAGTAAATTTTATTAGTGAAAAGAAATTAGATTAAGCATAAAAAAGCATTTTAGAACGAATTAGAGCGTTTTGTTAGTAAAATTTGGTTATTTAGAATTAAACGTTCAAGTGGCTGCCAAAAAGCTGTTTTCTCACTTAGAATTTAAAGGTAAATTTTATTAGTCAAAAGAAATTAGATTAAGCATAAAAAAGCATTTTAGAACGATTTAGCGCGTTTTGTTAATAAAATTTTGTTATTTAGAATTAAACGTCGATGTGGCTGCCAAAAAGCTGTTTTCTCACTTAGAATTTAAAAGTAAATTTTATTAGTGAAGAGAAATTGGAGTAAGCATAAAAAGGCATTTTAGAACGATTTACCGCGTTTTGTTAATAAGATTTTGTTATTTAGAATTAAACGTTCAAATGGCTGCCAAAAAGCTGTTTTCTCACTTAGAATTTAAAAGTAAATTTTATTAGTGAAAAGAAATTAGATTAAGCAATTTAGAACGAATTAGAGCGTTTTGTTAGTAAAATTTGGTTATTTAGAATTAAACGTTCAAGTGGTTGCCAAAAAGCTGTTTTCTCACTTAGAATTTAAAAGTAAATTTTATTAGTGAAAAGAAATTAGATTAAGCATAAAAAAGCATTTTAGAACGAATTAGAGCGTTTTGTTAGTAAAATTTGGTTATTTAGAATTAAACGTTCAAGTGGCTGCCAAAAAGCTGTTTTCTCACTTAGAATTTAAAGGTAAATTTTATTAGTCAAAAGAAATTAGATTAAGTATAAAAAAGCATTTTAGAACGATTTAGCGCGTTTTGTTAATAAAATTTTGTTATTTAGAATTAAACGTCGATGTGGCTGCCAAAAAGCTGTTTTCTCACTTTGAATTTAAAAGTAAATTTTATTAGTGAAAAGAAATTAGATTAAGCGTAAATAAGCAATTTAGAACGAATTAGAGCGTTTTGTTAGTAAAATTTGGTTATTTAGAATTAAACGTTCAAGTGGCTGCCAAAAAGCTGTTTTCTCACTTAGAATTTAAAAGTAAATTTTATTAGTGAAAAGAAATTAGATTAAGCGTAAATAAGCAATTTAGAACGATTTAGCGCGTTTTGTTACAAAATTTTTGTTATTTAGAATTAAACGTTCAAGTGGCTGCCAAAAAGCTGTTTTTTCACTTAGAATTTAAAAGTAAATTTTCTTAGTGAAAAGAAATTAGATTAAGCGTAAATAAGCAATTTAGAACGATTTAGCGCGTTTTGTTACAAAATTTTTGTTATTTAGAATTAAACGTTCAAGTGGCTGCCAAAAAGCTGTTTTTTCACTTAGAATTTAAAAGTAAATTTTATTAGTGAAAAGAAATTAGATTAAGCATAAAAAAGCATTTTAGAACGAATTGGAGCGTTTTGTTAGTAAAATTTTGTTATTTAGAATTAAACGTTCAAGTGGCTGCCAAAAACCTGTTTTCTCACTTAGAATCTAAAAGTAAATTTTATTAGTCAAAAGAAGTTAGATTAAGTGTAAATAAGCAATTTAGAACGATTTAGCGCGTTTTGTTAATAAAATTTTGTTATTTAGAATTAAACGTCGATGTGGCTGCCAAAAAGCTGTTTTCTCACTTAGAATTTAAAAATAAATTTTATTAGTGAAAAGAAATTGTAGTAAGCATAAAAAGCATTTTAGAACGATTTACCGCGTTTTGTTAATAAAATTTTGTTATTTAGAATTAAACGTCGATGTGGCTGCCAAACAGCTGTTTTCTCACTTAGAATTTAAAAGCAAATTTTATTGGTGTAAAGAAATTAGATTAAGCATAAAAAAGCATTTTAGAACGAATTAGAGCGTTTTGTTAGTAAAATTTTGTTATTAGAATTAAACGTTCAAGTGGCTGCCAAAAAGCTGTTTTCTCACTTAGAATTTAAAAGTAAATTTTATTAGTGAAAAGAAATTAGATTAAGCATAAAAAAGCATTTTAGAACGATTTAGCGCGTTTTGTTAATAAAATTTTGTTATTTAGAATTAAACGTCGATGTGGCTGCCAAACAGCTGTTTTCTCACTTAGAATTTAAAAGCAAATTTTATTAGTGAAAAGAAATTAGATTAAGCATAAAAAAGCATTTTAGAACGAATTAGAGCGTTTTGTTAGTAAAATTTGGTTATTTAGAATTAAACGTTCAAGTGGCTGCCAAAAAGCTGTTTTCTCACTTAGAATTTAAAGGTAAATTTTATTAGTCAAAAGAAATTAGATTAAGTATAAAAAAGCATTTTAGAACGATTTAGCGCGTTTTGTTAATAAAATTTTGTTATTTAGAATTAAACGTCGATGTGGCTGCCAAAAAACTGTTTTCTCACTTAGAATTTAAAAGTAAATTTTATTAGTGAAAAGAAATTAGATTAAGCGTAAATAAGCAATTTAGAACGAATTAGAGCGTTTTGTTAGTAAAATTTGGTTATTTAGAATTAAACGTTCAAGTGGCTGCCAAAAAGCTGTTTTCTCACTTAGAATTTAAAAGTAAATTTTATTAGTGAAAAGAAATTAGATTAAGCGTAAATAAGCAATTTAGAACGATTTAGCGCGTTTTGTTACAAAATTTTTGTTATTTAGAATTAAACGTTCAAGTGGCTGCCAAAAAGCTGTTTTTTCACTTAGAATTTAAAAGTAAATTTTCTTAGTGAAAAGAAGTTAGATTAAGCGTAAATAAGCAATTTAGAACGATTTAGCGCGTTTTGTTAATAAAATTTTGTTATTTAGAATTAAACGTCGATGTGGCTGCCAAAAAGCTGTTTTCTCACTTAGAATTTAAAAGTAAATTTTATTAGTGAAAAGAAATTAGATTAAACATAAAAAAGCATTTTAGAACGAATTGGAGCGTTTTGTTAGTAAAATTTTGTTATTTAGAATTAAACGTTCAAGTGGCTGCCAAAAACCTGTTTTCTCACTTAGAATTTAAAAGTAAATTTTATTAGTCAAAAGAAGTTAGATTAAGTGTAAATAAGCAATTTAGAACGATTTAGCGCGTTTTGTTAATAAAATTTTGTTATTTAGAATTAAACGTCGATGTGGCTGCCAAACAGCTGTTTTCTCACTTAGAATTTAAAAGCAAATTTTATTGGTGTAAAGAAATTAGATTAAGCATAAAAAAGCATTTTAGAACGAATTAGAGCGTTTTGTTAGTAAAATTTTGTTATTAGAATTAAACGTTCAAGTGGCTGCCAAAAAGCTGTTTTCTCACTTAGAATTTAAAAGTAAATTTTATTAGTGAAAAGAAAGTAGATTAAGCATAAAAAAGCATTTTAGAACGAATTGGAGCGTTTTGTTAGTAAAATTTTGTTATTTAGAATTAAACGATCAAGTGGCTGCCAAAAAGCTGTTTTCTCACTTAGAATTTAAAAATAAATTTTATTAGTGAAAAGAAATTGTAGTAAGCATAAAAAAGCATTTTAGAACGATTTACCGCGTTTTGTTAATAAAATTTTGTTATTTAGAATTAAACGTCGATGTGGCTGCCAAACAGCTGTTTTCTCACTTAGAATTTAAAAGCAAATTTTATTGGTGTAAAGAAATTAGATTAAGCATAAAAAAGCATTTTAGAACGAATTAGAGCGTTTTGTTAGTAAAATTTTGTTATTAGAATTAAACGTTCAAGTGGCTGCCAAAAAGCTGTTTTCTCACTTAGAATTTAAAAGTAAATTTTATTAGTGAAAAGAAAGTAGATTAAGCATAAAAAAGCATTTTAGAACGAATTAGAGCGTTTTGTTAGTAAAATTTGGTTATTTAGAATTAAACGTTCAAGTGGCTGCCAAAAAGCTGTTTTCTCACTTAGAATTTAAAAGTAAATTTTATTAGTGAAAAGAAATTAGATTAAGCGTAAATAAGCAATTTAGAACGATTTAGCGCGTTTTGTTACAAAATTTTTGTTATTTAGAATTAAACGTTCAAGTGGCTGCCAAAAAGCTGTTTTTTCACTTAGAATTTAAAAGTAAATTTTCTTAGTGAAAAGAAGTTAGATTAAGCGTAAATAAGCAATTTAGAACGATTCAGCGCGTTTTGTTAATAAAATTTTGTTATTTAGAATTAAACGTCGATGTGGCTGCCAAAAAGCTGTTTTCTCACTTAGAATTTAAAAGTAAATTTTATTAGTGAAAAGAAATTAGATTAAACATAAAAAAGCATTTTAGAACGAATTGGAGCGTTTTGTTAGTAAAATTTTGTTATTTAGAATTAAACGTTCAAGTGGCTGCCAAAAACCTGTTTTCTCACTTAGAATTTAAAAGTAAATTTTATTAGTCAAAAGAAGTTAGATTAAGTGTAAATAAGCAATTTAGAACGATTTAGCGCGTTTTGTTAATAAAATTTAGTTATTTAGAATTAAACGTCGATGTGGCTGCCAAAAAGCTGTTTTCTCACTTAGAATTTAAAAATAAATTTTATTAGTGAAAAGAAATTGGAGTAAACATAAAAAAGCATTTTAGAACGATTTACCGCGTTTTGTTAATAAAATTTTGTTATTTAGAATTAAACGTCGATGTGGCTGCCAAACAGCTGTTTTCTCACTTAGAATTTAAAAGCAAATTTTATTGGTGTAAAGAAATTAGATTAAGCATAAAAAAGCATTTTAGAACGAATTAGAGCGTTTTGTTAATAAAATTTTATTATTTATAATTAAACGTCGATGTGGCTGCCAAACAGCTGTTTTCTCACTTATAATTTAAAAGTAAATTTTATTAGTCAAAAGAAATTAGATTAAGCATAAAAAAGCAAATTAGAACGATTTAGCGCGTTTTGTTACTAAAATTTTGTTATTTAGAATTAAACGTTCAAGTGGCTGCCAAAAAACTGTTTTCTCACTTAGAATTTAAAAGTAAATTTTACTAGTGAAACGAAATTGGATTAAGCATAAAAAAGCATTTTAGAACGATTTTGCGCGTTTTGTTAATAAAATTTTGTAATTTAGAATTAAACGTCGATGTGGCTGCCAAACAGCTGTTTTCTCACTTAGAATTTAAAAGTAAATTTTATTAGTGAAAAGAAATTAGATTAAACATAAAAACACATTTTAGAACGAATTGGAGCGTTTTGTTAGTAAAATTTTGTTATTTAGAATTAAACGTTCAAGTGGCTGCCAAAAAGCTGTTTTCTCACTTAGAATTTAAAAGTAAATTTTTTTAGTCAAAAGAAATTAGATTAAGCATAAAAAAGCATTTTAGAACGATTTAGCGCGTTTTGTTAATAAAATTTTGTTATTTAGAATTAAACGTCGATGTGGCTGCCAAAAAGCTGTTTTCTCACTTAGAATTTAAAAATAAATTTTATTAGTGAAAAGACATTGAAGTAAGCATAAAAAAGCATTTTAGAACGATTTTGCGCGTTTTGTTAATAAAATTTTGTAATTTAGAATTAAACGTCGATGTGGCTGCCAAACAGCTGTTTTCTCACTTAGAATTTAAAAGTAAATTTTATTAGTGAAAAGAAATTAGATTAAACATAAAAAAGCATTTTAGAACGAATTGGAGCGTTTTGTTAGTAAAATTTTGTTATTTAGAATTAAACGTTCAAGTGGCTGCCAAAAAGCTGTTTTCTCACTTAGAATTTAAAAGTAAATTTTTTTCATTGTTTGTTTAGTGTCCTTGAGTTTATGAATACTGTTTGAGTTCGTAGGTTTTAGGACAGGTTTAAAGTAAACACTCAATTAAAAAAGAGCGACGTTTCGCAGCTTTATTTGCCGCTTTTTCAAGCTCTGTAAAAGATACAAAAAAGCAACATGACAATTGAGTTTAAACCATTGACTAACATTAAACAAATAACTAATTTCAAATTAACATCAATTCAAAAATTATAAACAAACAAACAAACAAAAAACATAATAAAATCTAAAACCTTCACTATACCTCTTCTGTTACAAGTGTGTGATAATTACGATATTATTGGAGAACTTTGGTAAGAACATAATGGCAATAGAATCATTATTAAATTTGGTTGTCTCGTGTTCCACCAACTCGTCAAAATTTAAAACTGTTAAAATAAAATTTACATTGTATTCTATTTATCTTGGGAGGTATAGCGTTTTTATTTTTTACAAAAAACATAGTTCATTTCTGCGCTTAAGGGTTTTTTTCCTTTACTTTTCCTTTTTTATCATTTTTTATTTTTATACAAACAAACAGAAATTAACCTATTTTAATTGACATGAAATGCGTATACAGGTCGTCTCTCGAACATAAAATACTTCTAATAAATACTATTCTAATTGTTATTGTGTCTGTGAACTTTTTAAACAATATTAACTAATGAGAGAACATAGGAGAAGTCTATTTGGTGAGGGAGTTTTGTTGGTATTTATTTATCAAGTTAATGTATACATTGCTCAAGCCCTGGGTATCTGTTCTTAAGTTAACGCAATCCGAAAGCTTAATATGAACCATTTCACTAATGTTCCTCTTTTTGTAATTCACCTCTCTATCCAATATTTTTACCTTGTCAAATAGAAAATTGTGACCATTCTCAAAATGGTGTATGGCAAGGGCAGTTTTTTCGGGTTTGCACTGGTTCTGGTTCTTACAGTCAGATTTATGCTGCTTCACTCTGCTCTCCAGACACTGTCGAGTCTGTCCCACATAGCATTTTCCGCATTCACAAGGAATGGTATATACTAAATTAGATTGTTTTGCATGAGGTGTTTTATCCTTTAACCGTGTATATATTGTGTTTAAGCTTTTTATATTGTAAAAAGCTAATTTTATATTTGTATCCTTAAAACAGTGTTCAATTTTGTGAGATAAACCCGCAACAAAAGGAAACTTGAAATATTTTTTATTGGTGTTATTTACCTTCGTGTTACATGGTGAATTGGTTCTTTTTTGGTGGTATAACTTAATGCTTTGGTTGATAAAGGAGGTGGGATAGTTATTTTGGTGTAGTATGTTCTTAATTTTTGTTAAGTTTTCAGAGTAATACCTCTCATGACTCAATTTATCTGCTCTGTACAGTACGGCATGTATAACGGCCAACTTTTGTTGCGTAGGATGGTTCGAGTAATAATTCAAAATTCTGCCCGAACTTGTAGGTTTGGTATACCAATTTGTCACGAGAAAATTCTCACTGTCTCTAGTCACTAGAATGTCAAGAAAAGGGATTGACCGATTAGACTCTATTTCTGTTGTAAATTGTAACTGTGTGTGATAACCATTGAAATATTCAACAATATTTTGAGAAAACTCTTTAGGAATGGCCAAAATGGTATCATCCACATATATTTTTAAAAAAGGTATTGTAAATGGCAGAGTTTTTTTGACGGTTTCAACAAGGTCGTTCATTACTATATTGGCCAAAACAGGGCTAGCTGGATTGCCCATAGCACTACCATCTAATTGCATATATATCTGTCCATCATATAAAAAGTAACTAGAGTCAAAACAAAAATTTATGACATCTAAAAGGATTTGTTTTGGTAAATCAACATAAGCAGAGATAAAAGCCCATTTTCTTCTTATAATATCCATCACCAACTGCTTAGGTATATTAGTAAACAGTGACTTAACGTCCAATGAAACAAGCACATAATTCTCCGGCAAGCAAACATCCTTAATCGAATCGACAAAATCAAAGGAATTTCTAACATTATACTCAAAGGTAGTTGTAAAAGGTGACAACATCTCGTGTAGCAATGACGCTAAATTGTAACATGGGGAATTCAAGTAACTCACCACAGGTCTCAAACTAATCTCGGATTTATGTGTTTTGCGTAACCCGTATATTTTGGGTGGTACTGAATTATGTGTTTTTAAATATTTTTCACGGTTATCGCTAATTATGTGGTGTTCTCTAAGAGTGGTAATCAACTTATTTGCTTGGGTCTGGTATTTTTGTGTTGGGTCTCTTTTTATTAATTTGTATACATTTCCATCCGATAACATATTTTTCATGTATTCATCATAGTCAGTTCTATACATTAAAACAGTAGAGTTTCCCTTGTCAGACCTAGACACTATAATTTCAGAATTCATTTTCAGAAACTGTTTCGTATTTGTATAATAAGTATTGATCAAACTCAAGGACACTAAACAAACAATGAATTTAGAACCAAGGGGTTTTTTCGAAAGCATCAAGTTGAATTTTGGCGGTGAGACATGGCGATTGATGAAAGACTGGGTAAACATGACAAAAAAGCTAGCAAGACTGAAGAATCGGAAAGTGTTTCTGTTGAAATGTCGTTCAAATAATGTGTTTCCTAAACATATTGTCAATGATGTGAAATGTGTATACAGTCTACAAATTGATAGTCATCCGTATACAAGTAAGGTTGATAGAATTATTTATAGGTTCAAGAAGGCCATACTGAATATAGAATTGAGTGTCACGATTTGGAAACTGGAAAATTTGGCCAAAGATATATCTGTTGTTAAGGAGAAAGTAAGAGTCACTGTTCCGGGTGAGTTATTCATTAACTCTGTTAACGCAAATAACAACTGTTTTAACATCGAATTCAACAGGGTAAAGACTGCCAATATTAAAAAACTCAACAATTTAAAGTTAACACAATCACAACTAACCATAAAATCTCATGAGAAGTTTATATTTAATTACACACAGGTGAATTTACCTCAAGAGGTAAAAGCAATTTTGAGTTTAGCGCCTAATTTTGCTCTGCCGATGTCCAAATCTGAACTACCGGTTCCTACAATTATAAAAGATTTGGAGTTTTGCTTTTCGGACTCTTCTGTTCTGAACCAGGAGGACGCTAACATTCTGCGTGCACGGACAACCAATATAATTACAAACTTCTATAATAAAACAGAAATATCTAATGAAAAAAATAAAATGATCAATACTTATTATACAAATACGAAACAGTTTCTGAAAATGAATTCTGAAATTATAGTGTCTAGGTCTGACAAGGGAAACTCTACTGTTTTAATGTATAGAACTGACTATGATGAATACATGAAAAATATGTTATCGGATGGAAATGTATACAAATTAATAAAAAGAGACCCAACACAAAAATACCAGACCCAAGCAAATAAGTTGATTACCACTCTTAGAGAACACCACATAATTAGCGATAACCGTGAAAAATATTTAAAAACACATAATTCAGTACCACCCAAAATATACGGGTTACGCAAAACACATAAATCCGAGATTAGTTTGAGACCTGTGGTGAGTTGCTTGAATTCCCCATGTTACAATTTAGCGTCATTGCTACACGAGATGTTGTCACCTTTTACAACTACCTTTGAGTATAATGTTAGAAATTCCTTTGATTTTGTCGATTCGATTAAGGATGTTTGCTTGCCGGAGAATTATGTGCTTGTTTCATTGGACGTTAAGTCACTGTTTACTAATATACCTAAGCAGTTGGTGATGGATATTATAAGAAGAAAATGGGCTTTTATCTCTGCTTATGTTGATTTACCAAAACAAATCCTTTTAGATGTCATAAATTTTTGTTTTGACTCTAGTTACTTTTTATATGATGGACAGATATATATGCAATTAGATGGTAGTGCTATGGGCAATCCAGCTAGCCCTGTTTTGGCCAATATAGTAATGAACGACCTTGTTGAAACCGTCAAAAAAACTCTGCCATTTACAATACCTTTTTTAAAAATATATGTGGATGATACCATTTTGGCCATTCCTAAAGAGTTTTCTCAAAATATTGTTGAATATTTCAATGGTTATCACACACAGTTACAATTTACAACAGAAATAGAGTCTAATCGGTCAATCCCTTTTCTTGACATTCTAGTGACTAGAGACAGTGAGAATTTTCTCGTGACAAATTGGTATACCAAACCTACAAGTTCGGGCAGAATTTTGAATTATTACTCGAACCATCCTACGCAACAAAAGTTGGCCGTTATACATGCCGTACTGTACAGAGCAGATAAATTGAGTCATGAGAGGTATTACTCTGAAAACTTAACAAAAATTAAGAACATACTACACCAAAATAACTATCCCACCTCCTTTATCAACCAAAGCATTAAGTTATACCACCAAAAAAGAACCAATTCACCATGTAACACGAAGGTAAATAACACCAATAAAAAATATTTCAAGTTTCCTTTTGTTGCGGGTTTATCTCACAAAATTGAACACTGTTTTAAGGATACAAATATAAAATTAGCTTTTTACAATATAAAAAGCTTAAACACAATATATACACGGTTAAAGGATAAAACACCTCATGCAAAACAATCTAATTTAGTATATACCATTCCTTGTGAATGCGGAAAATGCTATGTGGGACAGACTCGACAGTGTCTGGAGAGCAGAGTGAAGCAGCATAAATCTGACTGTAAGAACCAGAACCAGTGCAAACCCGAAAAAACTGCCCTTGCCATACACCATTTTGAGAATGGTCACAATTTTCTATTTGACAAGGTAAAAATATTGGATAGAGAGGTGAATTACAAAAAGAGGAACATTAGTGAAATGGTTCATATTAAGCTTTCGGATTGCGTTAACTTAAGAACAGATACCCAGGGCTTGAGCAATGTATACATTAACTTGATAAATAAATACCAACAAAACTCCCTCACCAAATAGACTTCTCCTATGTTCTCTCATTAGTTAATATTGTTTAAAAAGTTCACAGACACAATAACAATTAGAATAGTATTTATTAGAAGTATTTTATGTTCGAGAGACGACCTGTATACGCATTTCATGTCAATTAAAATAGGTTAATTTCTGTTTGTTTGTATAAAAATAAAAAATGATAAAAAAGGAAAAGTAAAGGAAAAAAACCCTTAAGCGCAGAAATGAACTATGTTTTTTGTAAAAAATAAAAACGCTATACCTCCCAAGATAAATAGAATACAATGTAAATTTTATTTTAACAGTTTTAAATTTTGACGAGTTGGTGGAACACGAGACAACCAAATTTAATAATGATTCTATTGCCATTATGTTCTTACCAAAGTTCTCCAATAATATCGTAATTATCACACACTTGTAACAGAAGAGGTATAGTGAAGGTTTTAGATTTTATTATGTTTTTTGTTTGTTTGTTTGTTTATAATTTTTGAATTGATGTTAATTTGAAATTAGTTATTTGTTTAATGTTAGTCAATGGTTTAAACTCAATTGTCATGTTGCTTTTTTGTATCTTTTACAGAGCTTGAAAAAGCGGCAAATAAAGCTGCGAAACGTCGCTCTTTTTTAATTGAGTGTTTACTTTAAACCTGTCCTAAAACCTACGAACTCAAACAGTATTCGTAAATTTTTTTAGTCAAAAGAAATTAGATTAAGCATAAAAAAGCATTTTAGAACGATTTACCGCGTTTTGTTAATAAAATTTTATTATTTAGAATTAAACGTCGATGTGGCTGCCAAACAGCTGTTTTCTCACTTAGAATTTAAAAGCAAATTTTATTGGTGTAAAGAAATTAGATTAAGCATAAAAAAGCATTTTTGAACGAATTAGAGCGTTTTGTTAGTAAAATTTTGTTATTAGAATTAAACGTTCAAGTGGCTGCCAAAAAGCTGTTTTCTCACTTAGAATTTAAAAGTAAATTATATTAGTGAAAAGAAAGTAGATTAAGCATAAAAAAGCATTTTAGAACGAATTGGAGCGTTTTGTTAGTAAAATTTTGTTATTTAGAATTAAACGATCAAGTGGCTGCCAAAAAGCTGTTTTCTCACTTAGAATTTAAAAGTAAATTTTATTAGTGAAAAGAAATTAGATTAAGCATAAAAAAGCATTTTAGAACGATTTAGCGCGTTTTATTAATAAAATTTTGTTATTTAGAATTAAACGTGGATGTGGCTGCCAAACAGCTGTTTTCTCACTTATAATTTAAAAGTAAATTTTATTTGTGAAAAGAAATTAGATTAAGCATAAAGAAGCATTTTAGAACGAATTAGAGCGTTTTGTTAGTAAAATTTGGTTATTTAGAATTAAACGTTCAAGTGGCTGCCAAAAAGCTGTTTTCTCACTTAGAATTTAAAGGTAAATTTTATTAGTCAAAAGAAATTAGATTAAGCATAAAAAAAGCATTTTAGAACGATTTAGCGCGTTTTGTTAATAAAATTTTGTTATTTAGAATTAAACGTCGATGTGGCTGCCAAAAAGCTGTTCTCTCACTTAGAATTTAAAAGTAAATTTTATTAGTGAAGAGAAATTGGAGTAAGCATAAAAAGGCATTTTAGAACGATTTACCGCGTTTTGTTAATAAGATTTTGTTATTTAGAATTAAACGTTCAAGTGGCTGCCAAAAAGCTGTTTTCTCACTTAGAATTTAAAAGTAAATTTTATTAGTGAAAAGAAATTAGATTAAGCGTAAATAAGCAATTTAGAACGAATTAGAGCGTTTTGTTAGTAAAATTTGGTTATTTAGAATTAAACGTTCAAGTGGTTGCCAAAAAGCTGTTTTCTCACTTAGAATTTAAAAGTAAATTTTATTAGTGAAAAGAAATTAGATTAAGCATAAAAAAGCATTTTAGAACGATTTAGCGCGTTTGGTTAATAAAATTTACTTATTTAGAATTAAACGTCGATGTGGCTGCCAAAAAGCTGTTATCTCACTTAGAATTTAAAAGTAAATTTTATTAGTGAAAATAAGTTAGATTAAGCGTAAATAAGCAATTTAGAACGAATTGGAGCGTTTTGTTAGTAAAATTTTGTTATTTAGAATTAAACATACAAGTGGCTGCCAAAAAGCTGTTTTCTCACTTAGAATTGAAAAGTAAATTTTATTAGTGAAAAGAAATTAGATTAAGCATAAAAAAGCATTTTAGAACGAATTAGAGCGTTTTGTTAGTAATATTTGGTTATTTAGAATTAAACGTTCAAGTGGCTGCCAAAAAGCTGTTTTCTCACTTAGAATTTAAAAGTAAATTTTATTAGTCAAAAGAAATTAGATTAAGCATAAAAAAGCAAATTAGAACGATTTAGCGCGTTTTGTTACTAAAATTTTGTTATTTAGAATTAAACGTTCAAGTGGCTGCCAAAAAACTGTTTTCTCACTTAGAATTTAAAAGTAAATTTTACTAGTGAAACGAAATTGGATTAAGCATAAAAAAGCATTTTAGAACGATTTTGCGCGTTTTGTTAATAAAATTTTGTAATTTAGAATTAAACGTCGATGTGGCTGCCAAACAGCTGTTTTCTCACTTAGAATTTAAAAGTAAATTTTATTAGTGAAAAGAAATTAGATTAAACATAAAAAAGCATTTTAGAACGAATTGGAGCGTTTTGTTAGTAAAATTTTGTTATTTAGAATTAAACGTTCAAGTGGCTGCCAAAAAGCTGTTTTCTCACTTAGAATTTAAAAGTAAATTTTTTTAGTCAAAAGAAATTAGATTAAGCATAAAAAAGCATTTTAGAACGATTTAGCGCGTTTTGTTAATAAAATTTTGTTATTTAGAATTAAACGTCGATGTGGCTGCCAAAAAGCTGTTTTCTCACTTAGAATTTAAAAATAAATTTTATTAGTGAAAAGACATTGAAGTAAGCATAAAAAAGCATTTTAGAACGATTTTGCGCGTTTTGTTAATAAAATTTTGTAATTTAGAATTAAACGTCGATGTGGCTGCCAAACAGCTGTTTTCTCACTTAGAATTTAAAAGTAAATTTTATTAGTGAAAAGAAATTAGATTAAACATAAAAAAGCATTTTAGAACGAATTGGAGCGTTTTGTTAGTAAAATTTTGTTATTTAGAATTAAACGTTCAAGTGGCTGCCAAAAAGCTGTTTTCTCACTTAGAATTTAAAAGTAAATTTTTTTAGTCAAAAGAAATTAGATTAAGCATAAAAAAGCATTTTAGAACGATTTACCGCGTTTTGTTAATAAAATTTTATTATTTAGAATTAAACGTGGATGTGGCTGCCAAACAGCTGTTTTCTCACTTATAATTTAAAAGTAAATTTTATTTGTGAAAAGAAATTAGATTAAGCATAAAGAAGCATTTTAGAACGAATTAGAGCGTTTTGTTAGTAAAATTTGGTTATTTAGAATTAAACGTTCAAGTGGCTGCCAAAAAGCTGTTTTCTCACTTAGAATTTAAAGGTAAATTTTATTAGTCAAAAGAAATTAGATTAAGCATAAAAAAGCATTTTAGAACGATTTAGCGCGTTTTGTTAATAAAATTTTGTTATTTAGAATTAAACGTCGATGTGGCTGCCAAAAAGCTGTTCTCTCACTTAGAATTTAAAAGTAAATTTTATTAGTGAAGAGAAATTGGAGTAAGCATAAAAAGGCATTTTAGAACGATTTACCGCGTTTTGTTAATAAGATTTTGTTATTTAGAATTAAACGTTCAAATGGCTGCCAAAAAGCTGTTTTCTCACTTAGAATTTAAAAGTAAATTTTATTAGTGAAAAGAAATTAGATTAAGCGTAAATAAGCAATTTAGAACGAATTAGAGCGTTTTGTTAGTAAAATTTGGTTATTTAGAATTAAACGTTCAAGTGGTTGCCAAAAAGCTGTTTTCTCACTTAGAATTTAAAAGTAAATTTTATTAGTGAAAAGAAATTAGATTAAGCATAAAAAAGCATTTTAGAACGATTTAGCGCGTTTGGTTAATAAAATTTACTTATTTAGAATTAAACGTCGATGTGGCTGCCAAAAAGCTGTTATCTCACTTAGAATTTAAAAGTAAATTTTATTAGTGAAAATAAGTTAGATTAAGCGTAAATAAGCAATTTAGAACGAATTGGAGCGTTTTGTTAGTAAAATTTTGTTATTTAGAATTAAACATACAAGTGGCTGCCAAAAAGCTGTTTTCTCACTTAGAATTGAAAAGTAAATTTTATTAGTGAAAAGAAATTAGATTAAGCATAAAAAAGCATTTTAGAACGAATTAGAGCGTTTTGTTAGTAATATTTGGTTATTTAGAATTAAACGTTCAAGTGGCTGCCAAAAAGCTGTTTTCTCACTTAGAATTTAAAAGTAAATTTTATTAGTCAAAAGAAATTAGATTAAGCATAAAAAAGCAAATTAGAACGATTTAGCGCGTTTTGTTACTAAAATTTTGTTATTTAGAATTAAACGTTCAAGTGGCTGCCAAAAAACTGTTTTCTCACTTAGAATTTAAAAGTAAATTTTACTAGTGAAAAGAAATTGGATTAAGCATAAAAAAGCATTTTAGAACGATTTTGCGCGTTTTGTTAATAAAATTTTGTAATTTAGAATTAAACGTCGATGTGGCTGCCAAACAGCTGTTTTCTCACTTAGAATTTAAAAGTAAATTTTATTAGTGAAAAGAAATTAGATTAAACATAAAAAAGCATTTTAGAACGAATTGGAGCGTTTTGTTAGTAAAATTTTGTTATTTAGAATTAAACGTTCAAGTGGCTGCCAAAAAGCTGTTTTCTCACTTAGAATTTAAAAGTAAATTTTTTTAGTCAAAAGAAATTAGATTAAGCATAAAAAAGCATTTTAGAACGATTTAGCGCGTTTTGTTAATAAAATTTTGTTATTTAGAATTAAACGTCGATGTGGCTGCCAAAAAGCTGTTTTCTCACTTAGAATTTAAAAATAAATTTTATTAGTGAAAAGACATTGAAGTAATCATAAAAAAGCATTTTAGAACGATTTTGCGCGTTTTGTTAATAAAATTTTGTAATTTAGAATTAAACGTCGATGTGGCTGCCAAACAGCTGTTTTCTCACTTAGAATTTAAAAGTAAATTTTATTAGTGAAAAGAAATTAGATTAAACATAAAAAAGCATTTTAGAACGAATTGGAGCGTTTTGTTAGTAAAATTTTGTTATTTAGAATTAAACGTTCAAGTGGCTGCCAAAAAGCTGTTTTCTCACTTAGAATTTAAAAGTAAATTTTTTTAGTCAAAAGAAATTAGATTAAGCATAAAAAAGCATTTTAGAACGATTTACCGCGTTTTGTTAATAAAATTTTATTATTTAGAATTAAACGTCGATGTGGCTGCCAAACAGCTGTTTTCTCACTTAGAATTTAAAAGCAAATTTTATTGGTGTAAAGAAATTAGATTAAGCATAAAAAAGCATTTTTGAACGAATTAGAGCGTTTTGTTAGTAAAATTTTGTTATTAGAATTAAACGTTCAAGTGGCTGCCAAAAAGCTGTTTTCTCACTTAGAATTTAAAAGTAAATTATATTAGTGAAAAGAAAGTAGATTAAGCATAAAAAAGCATTTTAGAACGAATTGGAGCGTTTTGTTAGTAAAATTTTGTTATTTAGAATTAAACGATCAAGTGGCTGCCAAAAAGCTGTTTTCTCACTTAGAATTTAAAAGTAAATTTTATTAGTGAAAAGAAATTAGATTAAGCATAAAAAAGCATTTTAGAACGATTTAGCGCGTTTTGTTAATAAAATTTTGTTATTTAGAATTAAACGTGGATGTGGCTGCCAAACAGCTGTTTTCTCACTTATAATTTAAAAGTAAATTTTATTTGTGAAAAGAAATTAGATTAAGCATAAAGAAGCATTTTAGAACGAATTAGAGCGTTTTGTTAGTAAAATTTGGTTATTTAGAATTAAACGTTCAAGTGGCTGCCAAAAAGCTGTTTTCTCACTTAGAATTTAAAGGTAAATTTTATTAGTCAAAAGAAATT
Source organism: Apoderus coryli (assembly GCA_911728435.2). NCBI lineage: Eukaryota > Metazoa > Arthropoda > Insecta > Coleoptera > Attelabidae > Apoderus > Apoderus coryli. Next base: position 44,629 of record CAJVRQ020000007.1, read on the forward strand.
AGATTAAGCATAAAAAAGCATTTTAGAACGATTTAGCGCGTTTTGTTAATAAAATTTTGTTATTTAGAATTAAACGTCGATGTGGCTGCCAAAAAGCTGTTTTCTCACTTAGAATTTAAAAGTAAATTTTATTAGTGAAGAGAAATTGGAGTAAGCATAAAAAGGCATTTTAGAACGATTTACCGCGTTTTGTTAATAAGATTTTGTTATTTAGAATTAAACGTTCAAATGGCTGCCAAAAAGCTGTTTTCTCACTTAGAATTTAAAAGTAAATTTTATTAGTGAAAAGAAATTAGATTAAGCGTAAATAAGCAATTTAGAACGAATTAGAGCGTTTTGTTAGTAAAATTTGGTTATTTAGAATTAAACGTTCAAGTGGTTGCCAAAAAGCTGTTTTCTCACTTAGAATTTAAAAGTAAATTTTATTAGTGAAAAGAAATTAGATTAAGCATAAAAAAGCATTTTAGAACGATTTAGCGCGTTTTGTTAATAAAATTTACTTATTTAGAATTAAACGTCGATGTGGCTGCCAAAAAGCTGTTATCTCACTTAGAATTTAAAAGTAAATTTTATTAGTGAAAATAAGTTAGATTAAGCGTAAATAAGCAATTTAGAACGAATTGGAGCGTTTTGTTAGTAAAATTTTGTTATTTAGAATTAAACATACAAGTGGCTGCCAAAAAGCTGTTTTCTCACTTAGAATTGAAAAGTAAATTTTATTAGTGAAAAGAAATTAGATTAAGCATAAAAAAGCATTTTAGAACGAATTAGAGCGTTTTGTTAGTAATATTTGGTTATTTAGAATTAAACGTTCAAGTGGCTGCCAAAAAGCTGTTTTCTCACTTAGAATTTAAAAGTAAATTTTATTAGTCAAAAGAAATTAGATTAAGCATAAAAAAGCAAATTAGAACGATTTAGCGCGTTTTGGTAATAAAATTTTGTTATTTAGAATTAAACGTCGATGTGGCTGCCAAAAAGCTGTTTTCTCAGTTAGAATTTAAAAGTAAATTTTATTAGTGAAAAGAAATTAGACTAAGCATAAAAAACATTTTAGAACGAATTAGAGCGTTTTGTTAGTAAAATTTGGTTATTTAGAATTAAACGTTCAAGTGGCTGCCAAAAAGCTGTTTTCTCACTTAGAATTTAAAAGTAAATTTTATTAGTGAAAAGAAATTAGATTAAG
>CAJVRQ020000008.1:0-45338 GCA_911728435.2 Apoderus coryli
ACTAATAAAATTTACTTTTAAATTCTAAGTGAGAAAACAGCTTTTTGGGAGCCATTTGAACGTTTAATTCAAAATAACAAAATTTTAGTAACAAAACGCTCTAATTCGTTCTAAATTGCTTATTTACGCTTAATCTAACTTATTTTCACTAATAAAATTTACTTTTAAATTCTAAGTCAGAAAACAGCTTTTTGGGAGCCATTTGAAAAGTTTAATTCTAAATAACAAAATTTTAGTAACAAAACGCGCTAAATCGTTCTAATTTGCTTTTTTATGCTTAATCTAATTTCTTTAGACTAATAAAATTTACTTTTAATTTCTAAGTGAGAAAACAGCTTTTTGGGAGCCATTTGAAACGTTTAATTCTAAGTAACAATATTTTAGTAACAAAACGCGCTAAATCGTTCTAATTTGCTTTTTTATGCTTAATCTAATTTCTTTAGACTAATAAAATTTACTTTTAATTTCTAAGTGAGAAAATAGCTTTTTGGGAGCCATTTGAAACGTTTAATTCTAAATAACAATATTTTAGTAACAAAACGCTCTTATTCGTTCTAAATTGCTTATTTACGCTTAATCTAACTTATTTTCACTAATAAAATTTACTTTTAAATTCTAAGTGAGAAAACAACTTTTTGGGAGCCATTTGAACGTTTAATTCTAAATATCAAAATTTTTAGTAACAAAACGCTCTAATTCGTTCTAATTTGCTTTTTTATGCTTAGTCTAATTTCTTTTGACTAATAAAATTTACTTTTAAATTCTAAGTGAGAAAACAGCTTTTTGGGAGCCACTTGAAAAGTTTAATTCTAAATAACAAAATTTTAGTAACAAAACGCGCTAAATCGTTCTAATTTGCTTTTTTATGCTTAATCTAATTTCTTTAGACTAATAAAATTTACTTTTAATTTCTAAGTGAGAAAACAGCTTTTTGGGAGCCATTTGAAAAGTTTAATTCTAAATAACAAAATTTTAGTAACAAAACGCGCTAAATCGTTCTAATTTGCTTTTTTATGCTTAATCTAACTTATTTTCACTAATAAAATTTACTTTTAAATTCTAAGTCAGAAAACAGCTTTTTGGGAGCCATTTGAAAAGTTTAATTCTAAATAACAAAATTTTAGTAACAAAACGCGCTAAATCGTTCTAATTTGCTTTTTTATGCTTAATCTAATTTCTTTAGACTAATAAAATTTACTTTTAATTTCTAAGTGAGAAAACAGCTTTTTGGAGCCATTTGAAACGTTTAATTCTAAATAACAATATTTTAGTAACAAAACGCGCTAAATCGTTCTAATTTGCTTTTTTATGCTTAATCTAATTTCTTTTGACTAATAAAATTTACTTTTAAATTCTAAGTGAGAAAACAGCTTTTTGGGAGCCATTTGAAAAGTTTAATTCTAAATAACAAAATTTTAGTAACAAAACGCGCTAAATCGTTCTAATTTGCTTTTTTATGCTTAATCTAATTTCTTTAGACTAATAAAATTTACTTTTAATTTCTAAGTGAGAAAACAGCTTTTTGGGAGCCATTTGAAACGTTTAATTCTAAATAACAATATTTTAGTAACAAAACGCGCTAAATCGTTCTAATTTGCTTTTTTATGCTTAATCTAATTTCTTTTGACTAATAAAATTTACTTTTAAATTCTAAGTGAGAAAACAGCTTTTTGGGAGCCATTTGAACGTTTAATTCAAAATAACAAAATTTTAGTAACAAAACGCTCTAATTCGTTCTAAATTGCTTATTTACGCTTAATCTAACCTATTTTCACTAATAAAATTTACTTTTAATTTCTAAGTGAGAAAACAGCTTTTTGGGAGCCATTTGAAACGTTTAATTCTAAATAACAAAATTTTAGTAACAAAACGCGCTAAATCGTTCTAATTTGCTTTTTTATGCTTAATCTAATTTCTTTAGACTAATCAAATTTACTTTTAATTTCTAAGTGAGAAAACAGCTTTTGGGAGCCATTTGAAAAGTTTAATTCTAAATAACAAAATTTTAGTAACAAAACGCGCTAAATCGTTCTAATTTGCTTTTTATGCTTAATCTAATTTCTTTAGACTAATCAAATTTACTTTTAATTTCTAAGTAAGAAAACAGCTTTTTGGGAGCCATTTGAAAAGTTTAATTCTAAATAACAAAATTTTAGTAAGAAAACTCTCTAATTCGTTCAAATTTGCTTTTTTATGCTTAATCTAATTTCTTTTGACTAATAAAATTTACTTTTACATTCTAAGTGAGAAAACAGCTTTTTGGGAGCCATTTGAAAAGTTTAATTGTAAATAACAAAATTTTAGTAACAAAACGCTCTAATTCGTTCTAAATTGCTTATTTACGCTTAATCTAACTTATTTTCACTAATAAAATTTACTTTTAAATTCTAAATGAGAAAACAGCTTTTTGGGAGCCATTTGAAAAGTTTAATTCTAAATAACAAAATTTTAGTAACAAAACACTCTAATTCGTTCTAATTTGCTTTTTTATGCTTAATCTAATTTCTTTTGACTAATAAAATTTACTTTTAAATTCTAAGTGAGAAAACAGCTTTTTGGGAGCCATTTGAACGTTTAATTCAAAATAACAAAATTTTAGTAACAAAACGCTCTAATTCGTTCTAAATTGCTTATTTACGCTTAATCTAACTTATTTTCACTAATAAAATTTACTTTTAAATTCTAAGTGAGAAAACAGCTTTTTGGGAGCCATTTGAACGTTTAATTCAAAATAACAAAATTTTAGTAACAAAACGCTCTAATTCGTTCTAATTTGCTTATTTACGCTTAATCTAACTTATTTTCACTAATAAAATTTACTTTTAAATTCTAAGTCAGAAAACAGCTTTTTGGGAGCCATTTGAAAAGTTTAATTCTAAATAACAAAATTTTAGTAACAAAACGCGCTAAATCGTTCTAATTTGCTTTTTTTATGCTTAATCTAATTTCTTTAGACTAATAAAATTTACTTTTAATTTCTAAGTGAGAAAACAGCTTTTTGGGAGCCATTTGAAACGTTTAATTCTAAGTAACAATATTTTAGTAACAAAACGCGCTAAATCGTTCTAATTTGCTTTTTTATGCTTAATCTAATTTCTTTAGACTAATAAAATTTACTTTTAATTTCTAAGTGAGAAAATAGCTTTTTGGGAGCCATTTGAAACGTTTAATTCTAAATAACAATATTTTTAGTAACAAAACGCTCTTATTCGTTCTAAATTGCTTATTTACGCTTAATCTAACTTATTTTCACTAATAAAATTTACTTTTAAATTCTAAGTGAGAAAACAACTTTTTGGGAGCCATTTGAACGTTTAATTCTAAATATCAAAATTTTAGTAACAAAACGCTCTAATTCGTTCTAATTTGCTTTTTTATGCTTAGTCTAATTTCTTTTGACTAATAAAATTTACTTTTAAATTCTAAGTGAGAAAACAGCTTTTTGGGAGCCATTTGAAAAGTTTAATTCTAAATAACAAAATTTTAGTAACAAAACGCGCTAAATCGTTCTAATTTGCTTTTTTATGCTTAATCTAATTTCTTTAGACTAATAAAATTTACTTTTAATTTCTAAGTGAGAAAACAGCTTTTTGGGAGCCATTTGAAACGTTTAATTCTAAATAACAAAATTTTAGTAACAAAACGCGCTAAATCGTTCTAATTTGCTTTTTTATGCTTAATCTAATTTCTTTAGACTAATCAAATTTACTTTTAATTTCTAAGTGAGAAAACAGCTTTTTGGGAGCCATTTGAAAAGTTTAATTCTAAATAACAAAATTTTAGTAACAAAACGCGCTAAATCGTTCTAATTTGCTTTTTTATGCTTAATCTAACTTATTTTCACTAATAAAATTTACTTTTAAATTCTAAGTCAGAAAACAGCTTTTTGGGAGCCATTTGAAAAGTTTAATTCTAAATAACAAAATTTTAGTAACAAAACGCGCTAAATCGTTCTAATTTGCTTTTTTATTTCTTTAGACTAATAAAATTTACTTTTAATTTCTAAGTGAGAAAACAGCTTTTTGGGAGCCATTTGAAACGTTTAATTCTAAATAACAATATTTTAGTAACAAAACGCGCTAAATCGTTCTAATTTGCTTTTTTATGCTTAATCTAATTTCTTTAGACTAATAAAATTTACTTTTAATTCTAAGTGAGAAAACAGCTTTTTGGGAGCCATTTGAAAAGTTTAATTGTAAATAACAAAATTTTAGTAACAAAACGCTCTAATTCGTTCTAAATTGCTTATTTACGCTTAATCTAACTTATTTTCACTAATAAAATTTACTTTTAAATTCTAAATGAGACAGCTTTTTGGGAGCCATTTGAAAAGTTTAATTCTAAATAACAAAATTTTAGTAACAAAACGCTCTAATTCGTTCTAATTTGCTTTTTTATGCTTAATCTAATTTCTTTTGACTAATAAAATTTACTTTTAAATTCTAAGTCAGAAAACAGCTTTTTGGGAGCCATTTGAAAAGTTTAATTCTAAATAACAAAATTTTAGTAACAAAACGCGCTAAATCGTTCTAATTTGCTTTTTTATGCTTAATCTAATTTCTTTAGACTAATAAAATTTACTTTTAATTTCTAAGTGAGAAAACAGCTTTTTGGGAGCCATTTGAACGTTTAATTCTAAATAACAAAATTTTAGTAACAAAATGCGCTAATTCGTTCTAAATTGCTAATTTACGCTTAATCTAACTTATTTTCACTAATAAAATTTACTTTTAAATTCTAAGTGAGAAAACAGCTTTTTGGGAGCCATTTGAAAAGTTCAATTCTAAATAACAAAATTTTAGTAACAAAACGCGCTAAATCGTTCTAATTTGCTTTTTTATGCTTAATCTAATTTCTTTAGACTAATAAAATTTACTTTTAATTTCTAAGTAAGAAAACAGCTTTTTGGGAGCCATTTGAAAAGTTTAATTCTAAATAACAAAATTTTAGTAACAAAACTCTCTAATTCGTTCAAATTTGCTTTTTTATGCTTAATCTAATTTCTTTTGACTAATAAAATTTACTTTTACATTCTAAGTGAGAAAACAGCTTTTTGGGAGCCATTTGAAAAGTTTAATTGTAAATAACAAAATTTTAGTAACAAAACGCTCTAATTCGTTCTAAATTGCTTATTTACGCTTAATCTAACTTATTTTCACTAATAAAATTTACTTTTAAATTCTAAATGAGAAAACAGCTTTTTGGGAGCCATTTGAAAAGTTTAATTCTAAATAACCAAAATTTTAGTAACAAAACGCTCTAATTCGTTCTAATTTGCTTTTTTATGCTTAATCTAATTTCTTTTGACTAATAAAAATTTACTTTTAAATTCTAAGTGAGAAAACAGCTTTTTGGGAGCCATTTGAACGTTTAATTCAAAATAACAAAATTTTAGTAACAAAACGCTCTAATTCGTTCTAAATTGCTTATTTACGCTTAATCTAACTTATTTTCACTAATAAAATTTACTTTTAAATTCTAAGTGAGAAAACAGCTTTTTGGAGCCATTTGAACGTTTAATTCTAAATAACAAAATTTTAGTAACAAAACGCTCTAATTCGTTCTAATTTGCTTATTTACGCTTAATCTAACTTATTTTCACTAATAAAATTTACTTTTAAATTCTAAGTCAGAAAACAGCTTTTTGGGAGCCATTTGAAAAGTTTAATTCTAAATAACAAAATTTTAGTAACAAAACGCGCTAAATCGTTCTAATTTGCTTTTTTATGCTTAATCTAATTTCTTTAGACTAATAAAATTTACTTTTAATTTCTAAGTGAGAAAACAGCTTTTTGGGAGCCATTTGAAACGTTTAATTCTAAGTAACAATATTTTAGTAACAAAACGCGCTAAATCGTTCTAATTTGCTTTTTTATGCTTAATCTAATTTCTTTAGACTAATAAAATTTACTTTTAATTTCTAAGTGAGAAAATAGCTTTTTGGGAGCCATTTGAAACGTTTAATTCTAAATAACAATATTTTAGTAACAAAACGCTCTTATTCGTTCTAAATTGCTTATTTACGCTTAATCTAACTTATTTTCACTAATAAAATTTACTTTTAAATTCTAAGTGAGAAAACAACTTTTTGGGAGCCATTTGAACGTTTAATTCTAAATATCAAAATTTTAGTAACAAAAACGCTCTAATTCGTTCTAATTTGCTTTTTTATGCTTAGTCTAATTTCTTTTGACTAATAAAAATTTACTTTTAAATTCTAAGTGAGAAAACAGCTTTTTGGGAGCCATTTGAAAAGTTTAATTCTAAATAACAAAATTTTAGTAACAAAACGCGCTAAATCGTTCTAATTTGCTTTTTTATGCTTAATCTAATTTCTTTAGACTAATAAAATTTACTTTTAATTTCTAAGTGAGAAAACAGCTTTTTGGGAGCCATTTGAAAAGTTTAATTCTAAATAACAAAATTTTAGTAACAAAACGCGCTAAATCGTTCTAATTTGCTTTTTTATGCTTAATCTAACTTATTTTCACTAATAAAATTTACTTTTAAATTCTAAGTCAGAAAACAGCTTTTTGGGAGCCATTTGAAAAGTTTAATTCTAAATAACAAAATTTTAGTAACAAAACGCGCTAAATCGTTCTAATTTGCTTTTTTTATGCTTAATCTAATTTCTTTAGACTAATAAAATTTACTTTTAATTTCTAAGTGAGAAAACAGCTTTTTGGGAGCCATTTGAAACGTTTAATTCTAAATAACAATATTTTAGTAACAAAACGCGCTAAATCGTTCTAATTTGCTTTTTTATGCTTAATCTAATTTCTTTTGACTAATAAAATTTACTTTTAAATTCTAAGTGAGAAAACAGCTTTTTGGGAGCCATTTGAACGTTTAATTCAAAATAACAAAATTTTAGTAACAAAACGCTCTAATTCGTTCTAAATTGCTTATTTACGCTTAATCTAACCTATTTTCCACTAATAAAATTTACTTTTAATTTCTAAGTGAGAAAACAGCTTTTTGGGAGCCATTTGAAACGTTTAATTCTAAATAACAAAATTTTAGTAACAAAACGCGCTAAATCGTTCTAATTTGCTTTTTTATGCTTAATCTAATTTCTTTAGACTAATCAAATTTACTTTTAATTTCTAAGTGAGAAAAACAGCCTTTTTGGGAGCCATTTGAAAAGTTTAATTCTAAATAACAAAATTTTAGTAACAAAACGCGCTAAATCGTTCTAATTTGCTTTTTTATGCTTAATCTAATTTCTTTAGACTAATCAAATTTACTTTTAATTTCTAAGTAAGAAAACAGCTTTTTGGGAGCCATTTGAAAAGTTTAATTCTAAATAACAAAATTTTAGTAACAAAACTCTCTAATTCGTTCAAATTTGCTTTTTTATGCTTAATCTAATTTCTTTTGACTAATAAAATTTACTTTTACATTCTAAGTGAGAAAACAGCTTTTTGGGAGCCATTTGAAAAGTTTAATTGTAAATAACAAAATTTTAGTAACAAAACGCTCTAATTCGTTCTAAATTGCTTATTTACGCTTAATCTAACTTATTTTCACTAATAAAATTTACTTTTACAATTCTAAATGAGAAAACAGCTTTTTGGGAGCCATTTGAAAAGTTTAATTCTAAATAACAAAATTTTAGTAACAAAACGCTCTAATTCGTTCTAATTTGCTTTTTTATGCTTAATCTAATTTCTTTTGACTAATAAAATTTACTTTTAAATTCTAAGTGAGAAAACAGCTTTTTGGGAGCCATTTGAACGTTTAATTCAAAATAACAAAATTTTAGTAACAAAACGCTCTAATTCGTTCTAAATTGCTTATTTACGCTTAATCTAACTTATTTTCACTAATAAAATTTACTTTTAAATTCTAAGTGAGAAAACAGCTTTTTGGGAGCCATTTGAACGTTTAATTCAAAATAACAAAATTTTAGTAACAAAACGCTCTAATTCGTTCTAATTTGCTTATTTACGCTTAATCTAACTTATTTTCACTAATAAAATTTACTTTTAAATTCTAAGTGAGAAAACAACTTTTTGGGAGCCATTTGAACGTTTAATTCTAAATATCAAAATTTTAGTAACAAAACGCTCTAATTCGTTCTAATTTGCTTTTTTATGCTTAGTCTAATTTCTTTTGACTTATAAAATTTACTTTTAAATTCTAAGTCAGAAAACAGCTTTTTGGGAGCCATTTGAAAAGTTTAATTCTAAGTAACAATATTTTAGTAACAAAACGCGCTAAATCGTTCTAATTTGCTTTTTTATGCTTAATCTAATTTCTTTAGACTAATAAAATTTACTTTTAATTTCTAAGTGAGAAAATAGCTTTTTGGGAGCCATTTGAAACGTTTAATTCTAAATAACAATATTTTAGTAACAAAACGCTCTTATTCGTTCTAAATTGCTTATTTACGCTTAATCTAACTTATTTTCACTAATAAAATTTACTTTTAAATTCTAAGTGAGAAAACAACTTTTTGGGAGCCATTTGAACGTTTAATTCTAAATATCAAAATTTTAGTAACAAAACGCTCTAATTCGTTCTAATTTGCTTTTTTTATGCTTAGTCTAATTTCTTTTGACTAATAAAATTTACTTTTAAATTCTAAGTGAGAAAACAGCTTTTTGGGAGCCATTTGAAAAGTTTAATTCTAAATAACAAAATTTTAGTAACAAAACGCGCTAAATCGTTCTAATTTGCTTTTTTATGCTTAATCTAATTTCTTTAGACTAATAAAATTTACTTTTAATTTCTAAGTGAGAAAACAGCTTTTTGGGAGCCATTTGAAACGTTTAATTCTAAATAACAAAATTTTAGTAACAAAACGCGCTAAATCGTTCTAATTTGCTTTTTTATGCTTAATCTAATTTCTTTAGACTAATCAAATTTACTTTTAATTTCTAAGTGAGAAAACAGCTTTTTGGGAGCCATTTGAAAAGTTTAATTCTAAATAACAAAATTTTAGTAACAAAACGCGCTAAATCGTTCTAATTTGCTTTTTTATGCTTAATCTAACTTATTTTCACTAATAAAATTTACTTTTAAATTCTAAGTCAGAAAACAGCTTTTTGGGAGCCATTTGAAAAGTTTAATTCTAAATAACAAAATTTTAGTAACAAAACGCGCTAAATCGTTCTAATTTGCTTTTTTATGCTTAATCTAATTTCTTTAGACTAATAAAATTTACTTTTAATTTCTAAGTGAGAAAACAGCTTTTTGGGAGCCATTTGAAACGTTTAATTCTAAATAACAATATTTTAGTAACAAAACGCGCTAAATCGTTCTAATTTGCTTTTTTATGCTTAATCTAATTTCTTTAGACTAATAAAATTTACTTTTAATTTCTAAGTGAGAAAACAGCTTTTTGGGAGCCATTTGAAAAGTTTAATTGTAAATAACAAAATTTTAGTAACAAAACGCTCTAATTCGTTCTAAATTGCTTATTTACGCTTAATCTAACTTATTTTCACTAATAAAATTTACTTTTAAATTCTAAATGAGAAAACAGCTTTTTGGGAGCCATTTGAAAAGTTTAATTCTAAATAACAAAATTTTAGTAACAAAACGCTCTAATTCGTTCTAATTTGCTTTTTTATGCTTAATCTAATTTCTTTTGACTAATAAAATTTACTTTTAAATTCTAAGTCAGAAAACAGCTTTTTGGGAGCCATTTGAAAAGTTTAATTCTAAATAACAAAATTTTAGTAACAAAACGCGCTAAATCGTTCTAATTTGCTTTTTTATGCTTAATCTAATTTCTTTAGACTAATAAAATTTACTTTTAATTTCTAAATGAGAAAACAGCTTTTTGGGAGCCATTTGAACGTTTAATTCTAAATAACAAAATTTTAGTAACAAAATGCGCTAATTCGTTCTAAATTGCTAATTTACGCTTAATCTAACTTATTTTCACTAATAAAATTTACTTTTAAATTCTAAGTGAGAAAACAGCTTTTTGGGAGCCATTTGAAAAGTTCAATTCTAAATAACAAAATTTTAGTAACAAAACGCGCTAAATCGTTCTAATTTGCTTTTTTATGCTTAATCTAATTTCTTTAGACTAATAAAATTTACTTTTAATTTCTAAGTAAGAAAACAGCTTTTTGGGAGCCATTTGAAACGTTTAATTCTAAATAACAATATTTTAGTAACAAAACGCTCTAATTCGTTCTAAATTGCTTATTTACGCTTAATCTAACTTATTTTCACTAATAAAATTTACTTTTAAATTCTAAATGAGAAAACAGCTTTTTGGGAGTCATTTGAAAAGTTTAATTCAAAATAACAAAATTTTTGTAACAAAACGCTCTAATTCGTTCTAAATTGCTTATTTACGCTTAATCTAACTTATTTTCACTAATAAAATTTACTTTTAAATTCTAAGTGAGAAAACAGCTTTTTGGGAGCCATTTGAACGTTTAATTCAAAATAACAAAATTTTAGTAACAAAACGCTCTAATTCGTTCTAAATTGCTTATTTACGCTTAATCTAACTTATTTTCACTAATAAAATTTACTTTTAATTTCTAAGTGAGAAAACAGCTTTTTGGGAGCCATTTGAAACGTTTAATTCTAAATAACAAAATTTTAGTAACAAAACGCGCTAAATCGTTCTAATTTGCTTTTTTATGCTTAATCTAATTTCTTTAGACTAATCAAATTTACTTTTAATTTCTAAGTGAGAAAACAGCTTTTTGGGAGCCATTTGAAAAGTTTAATTCTAAATAACAAAATTTTAGTAACAAAACGCGCTAAATCGTTCTAATTTGCTTTTTTATGCTTAATCTAATTTCTTTAGACTAATCAAATTTACTTTTAATTTCTAAGTAAGAAAACAGCTTTTTGGGAGCCATTTGAAAAGTTTAATTCTAAATAACAAAATTTTAGTAACAAAACTCTCTAATTCGTTCAAATTTGCTTTTTTATGCTTAATCTAATTTCTTTTGACTAATAAAATTTACTTTTACATTCTAAGTGAGAAAACAGCTTTTTGGGAGCCATTTGAAAAGTTTAATTGTAAATAACAAAATTTTAGTAACAAAACGCTCTAATTCGTTCTAAATTGCTTATTTACGCTTAATCTAACTTATTTTCACTAATAAAATTTACTTTTAAATTCTAAATGAGAAAACAGCTTTTTGGGAGCCATTTGAAAAGTTTAATTCTAAATAACAAAATTTTAGTAACAAAACGCTCTAATTCGTTCTAATTTGCTTTTTTATGCTTAATCTAATTTCTTTTGACTAATAAAATTTACTTTTAAATTCTAAGTGAGAAAACAGCTTTTTGGGAGCCATTTGAACGTTTAATTCAAAATAACAAAATTTTAGTAACAAAACGCTCTAATTCGTTCTAAATTGCTTATTTACGCTTAATCTAACTTATTTTCACTAATAAAATTTACTTTTAAATTCTAAGTGAGAAAACAGCTTTTTGGGAGCCATTTGAACGTTTAATTCAAAATAACAAAATTTTAGTAACAAAACGCTCTAATTCGTTCTAATTTGCTTATTTACGCTTAATCTAACTTATTTTCACTAATAAAATTTACTTTTAAATTCTAAGTCAGAAAACAGCTTTTTGGGAGCCATTTGAAAAGTTTAATTCTAAATAACAAAATTTTAGTAACAAAACGCGCTAAATCGTTCTAATTTGCTTTTTTATGCTTAATCTAATTTCTTTAGACTAATAAAATTTACTTTTAATTTCTAAGTGAGAAAACAGCTTTTTGGGAGCCATTTGAAACGTTTAATTCTAAGTAACAATATTTTAGTAACAAAACGCGCTAAATCGTTCTAATTTGCTTTTTTATGCTTAATCTAATTTCTTTAGACTAATAAAATTTACTTTTAAATTCTAAGTGAGAAAACAGCTTTTTGGGAGCCATTTGAACGTTTAATTCAAAATAACAAAATTTTAGTAACAAAATGCGCTAATTCGTTCTAAATTGCTAATTTACGCTTAATCTAACTTATTTTCACTAATAAAATTTACTTTTAAATTCTAAGTGAGAAAACAGCTTTTTGGGAGCCATTTGAAAAGTTCAATTCTAAATAACAAAATTTTAGTAACAAAACGCGCTAAATCGTTCTAATTTGCTTTTTTATGCTTAATCTAATTTCTTTAGACTAATAAAATTTACTTTTAATTTCTAAGTAAGAAAACAGCTTTTTGGGAGCCATTTGAAACGTTTAATTCTAAATAACAATATTTTAGTAACAAAACGCTCTAATTCGTTCTAAATTGCTTATTTACGCTTAATCTAACTTATTTTCACTAATAAAATTTACTTTTAAATTCTAAATGAGAAAACAGCTTTTTGGGAGTCATTTGAAAAGTTTAATTCAAAATAACAAAATTTTTGTAACAAAACGCTCTAATTCGTTCTAAATTGCTTATTTACGCTTAATCTAACTTATTTTCACTAATAAAATTTACTTTTAAATTCTAAGTGAGAAAACAGCTTTTTGGGAGCCATTTGAACGTTTAATTCAAAATAACAAAATTTTAGTAACAAAACGCTCTAATTCGTTCTAAATTGCTTATTTACGCTTAATCTAACTTATTTTCACTAATAAAATTTACTTTTAATTTCTAAGTGAGAAAACAGCTTTTTGGGAGCCATTTGAAACGTTTAATTCTAAATAACAAAATTTTAGTAACAAAACGCGCTAAATCGTTCTAATTTGCTTTTTTATGCTTAATCTAATTTCTTTAGACTAATCAAATTTACTTTTAATTTCTAAGTGAGAAAACAGCTTTTTGGGAGCCATTTGAAAAGTTTAATTCTAAATAACAAAATTTTAGTAACAAAACGCGCTAAATCGTTCTAATTTGCTTTTTTATGCTTAATCTAATTTCTTTAGACTAATCAAATTTACTTTTAATTTCTAAGTAAGAAAACAGCTTTTTGGGAGCCATTTGAAAAGTTTAATTCTAAATAACAAAATTTTAGTAACAAAACTCTCTAATTCGTTCAAATTTGCTTTTTTATGCTTAATCTAATTTCTTTTGACTAATAAAATTTACTTTTACATTCTAAGTGAGAAAACAGCTTTTTGGGAGCCATTTGAAAAGTTTAATTGTAAATAACAAAATTTTAGTAACAAAACGCTCTAATTCGTTCTAAATTGCTTATTTACGCTTAATCTAACTTATTTTCACTAATAAAATATACTTTTAAATTCTAAATGAGAAAACAGCTTTTTGGGAGCCATTTGAAAAGTTTAATTCTAAATAACAAAATTTTAGTAACAAAACGCTCTAATTCGTTCTAATTTGCTTTTTTATGCTTAATCTAATTTCTTTTGACTAATAAAATTTACTTTTAAATTCTAAGTGAGAAAACAGCATTTTGGGAGCCATTTGAACGTTTAATTCAAAATAACAAAATTTTAGTAACAAAACGCTCTAATTCGTTCTAAATTGCTTATTTACGCTTAATCTAACTTATTTTCACTAATAAAATTTACTTTTAAATTCTAAGTGAGAAAACAGCTTTTTGGGAGCCATTTGAACGTTTAATTCAAAATAACAAAATTTTAGTAACAAAACGCTCTAATTCGTTCTAATTTGCTTATTTACGCTTAATCTAACTTATTTTCACTAATAAAATTTACTTTTAAATTCTAAGTCAGAAAACAGCTTTTTGGGAGCCATTTGAAAAGTTTAATTCTAAATAACAAAATTTTAGTAACAAAACGCGCTAAATCGTTCTAATTTGCTTTTTTATGCTTAATCTAATTTCTTTAGACTAATAAAATTTACTTTTAATTTCTAAGTGAGAAAACAGCTTTTTGGGAGCCATTTGAAACGTTTAATTCTAAGTAACAATATTTTAGTAACAAAACGCGCTAAATCGTTCTAATTTGCTTTTTTATGCTTAATCTAATTTCTTTAGACTAATAAAATTTACTTTTAATTTCTAAGTGAGAAAATAGCTTTTTGGGAGCCATTTGAAACGTTTAATTCTAAATAACAATATTTTAGTAACAAAACGCTCTAATTCGTTCTAAATTGCTTATTTACGCTTAATCTAACTTATTTTCACTAATAAAATTTACTTTTAACTTCTAAGTGAGAAAACAACTTTTTGGGAGCCATTTGAACGTTTAATTCTAAATATCAAAATTTAGTAACAAAACGCTCTAATTCGTTCTAATTTGCTTTTTTATGCTTAGTCTAATTTCTTTTGACTAATAAAATTTACTTTTAAATTCTAAGTGAGAAAACAGCTTTTTGGGAGCCATTTGAAAAGTTTAATTCTAAATAACAAAATTTTAGTAACAAAACGCGCTAAATCGTTCTAATTTGCTTTTTTATGCTTAATCTAATTTCTTTAGACTAATAAAATTTACTTTTAATTTCTAAGTGAGAAAACAGCTTTTTGGGAGCCATTTGAAACGTTTAATTCTAAATAACAAAATTTTAGTAACAAAACGCGCTAAATCGTTCTAATTTGCTTTTTTATGCTTAATCTAATTTCTTTAGACTAATCAAATTTACTTTTAATTTCTAAGTGAGAAAACAGCTTTTTGGGAGCCATTTGAAAAGTTTAATTCTAAATAACAAAATTTTAGTAACAAAACGCGCTAAATCGTTCTAATTTGCTTTTTTATGCTTAATCTAACTTATTTTCACTAATAAAATTTACTATTAAATTCTAAGTCAGAAAACAGCTTTTTGGGAGCCATTTGAAAAGTTTAATTCTAAATAACAAAATTTTAGTAACAAAACGCGCTAAATCGTTCTAATTTGCTTTTTTATGCTTAAACTAATTTCTTTAGACTAATAAAATATACTTTTAATTTCTAAGTGAGAAAACAGCTTTTTGGGAGCCATTTGAAAAGTTTAATTCTAAATAACAAAATTTTAGTAACAAAACGCGCTAAATCGTTCTAATTTGCTTTTTTATGCTTAAACTAATTTCTTTAGACTAATAAAATATACTTTTAATTTCTAAGTGAGAAAACAGCTTTTTGGGAGCCATTTGAAACGTTTAATTCTAAATAACAATATTTTAGTAACAAAACGCTCTACTAATTCGTTCTAAATTGCTTATTTACTCTTAATCTAACTTATTTTCACTAATAAAATTTACTTTTAAATTCTAAGTGAGAAAACAACTTTTTGGGAGCCATTTGAACGTTTAATTCTAAATATCAAAATTTTAGTAACAAAACGCTCTAATTCGTTCTAATTTGCTTTTTTATGCTTAGTCTAATTTCTTTTGACTAATAAAATTTACTTTTAAATTCTAAGTGAGAAAACAGCTTTTTGGGAGCCATTTGAAAAGTTTAATTCTAAATAACAAAATTTTAGTAACAAAACGCGCTAAATCGTTCTAATTTGCTTTTTTATGCTTAATCTAATTTCTTTAGACTAATAAAATTTACTTTTAATTTCTAAGTGAGAAAACAGCTTTTTGGGAGCCATTTGAAACGTTTAATTCTAAATAACAAAATTTTAGTAACAAAACGCGCTAAATCGTTCTAATTTGCTTTTTTATGCTTAATCTAATTTCTTTAGACTAATCAAATTTACTTTTAATTTCTAAGTGAGAAAACAGCTTTTTGGGAGCCATTTGAAAAGTTTAATTCTAAATAACAAAATTTTAGTAACAAAACGCGCTAAATCGTTCTAATTTGCTTTTTTATGCTTAATCTAATTTCTTTAGACTAATCAAATTTACTTTTAATTTCTAAGTGAGAAAACAGCTTTTTGGGAGCCATTTGAAAAGTTTAATTCTAAATAACAAAATTTTAGTAACAAAACGCGCTAAATCGTTCTAATTTGCTTTTTTATGCTTAATCTAACTTATTTTCACTAATAAAATTTACTTTTAAATTCTAAGTCAGAAAACAGCTTTTTGGGAGCCATTTGAAAAGTTTAATTCTAAATAACAAAATTTTAGTAACAAAACGCGCTAAATCGTTCTAATTTGCTTTTTTATGCTTAATCTAATTTCTTTAGACTAATAAAATTTACTTTTAATTTCTAAGTGAGAAAACAGCTTTTTGGGAGCCATTTGAAACGTTTAATTCTAAATAACAAAATTTTAGTAACAAAACGCGCTAAATCGTTCTAATTTGCTTTTTTATGCTTAATCTAATTTCTTTAGACTAATCAAATTTACTTTTAATTTCTAAGTGAGAAAACAGCTTTTTGGGAGCCATTTGAAAAGTTTAATTCTAAATAACAAAATTTTAGTAACAAAACGCGCTAAATCGTTCTAATTTGCTTTTTTATGCTTAATCTAACTTATTTTCACTAATAAAATTTACTTTTAATTTCTAAGTAAGAAAACAGCTTTTTGGGAGCCATTTGAAACGTTTAATTCTAAATAACAATATTTTAGTAACAAAACGCTCTAATTCGTTCTAAATTGCTTATTTACGCTTAATCTAACTTATTTTCACTAATAAAATTTACTTTTAAATTCTAAATGAGAAAACAGCTTTTTGGGAGCCATTTGAAAAGTTTAATTCTAAATAACAAAATTTTAGTAACAAAACGCTCTAATTCGTTCTAATTTGCTTTTTTATGCTTAATCTAATTTCTTTTGACTAATAAAATTTACTTTTAAATTCTAAGTGAGAAAACAGCTTTTTGGGAGCCATTTGAACGTTTAATTCAAAATAACAAAATTTTAGTAACAAAACGGTCTAATTCGTTCTAAATTGCTTATTTACGCTTAATCTAACTTATTTTCACTAATAAAATTTACTTTTAAATTCTAAGTGAGAAAACAGCTTTTTGGGAGCCATTTGAACGTTTAATTCAAAATAACAAAATTTTAGTAACAAAACGCTCTAATTCGTTCTAATTTGCTTATTTACGCTTAATCTAACTTATTTTCACTAATAAAATTTACTTTTAAATTCTAAGTCAGAAAACAGCTTTTTGGGAGCCATTTGAAAAGTTTAATTCTAAATAACAAAATTTTAGTAACAAAACGCGCTAAATCGTTCTAATTTGCTTTTTTATGCTTAATCTAATTTCTTTAGACTAATAAAATTTACTTTTAATTTCTAAGTGAGAAAACAGCTTTTTGGGAGCCATTTGAAACGTTTAATTCTAAATAACAATATTTTAGTAACAAAACGCGCTAAATCGTTCTAATTTGCTTTTTTATGCTTAATCTAATTTCTTTAGACTAATAAAATTTACTTTTAATTTCTAAGTGAGAAAATAGCTTTTTGGGAGCCATTTGAAACGTTTAATTCTAAATAACAATATTTTAGTAACAAAACGCTCTAATTCGTTCTAAATTGCTTATTTACGCTTAATCTAACTTATTTTCACTAATAAAATTTACTTTTAAATTCTAAGTGAGAAAACAACTTTTTGGGAGCCATTTGAACGTTTAATTCTAAATATCAAAATTTTAGTAACAAAACGCTCTAATTCGTTCTAATTTGCTTTTTTATGCTTAGTCTAATTTCTTTTGACTAATAAAATTTACTTTTAAATTCTAAGTGAGAAAACAGCTTTTTGGGAGCCATTTGAAAAGTTTAATTCTAAATAACAAAATTTTAGTAACAAAACGCGCTAAATCGTTCTAATTTGCTTTTTTATGCTTAATCTAATTTCTTTAGACTAATAAAATTTACTTTTAATTTCTAAGTGAGAAAACAGCTTTTTGGGAGCCATTTGAACGTTTAATTCTAAATATCAAAATTTTAGTAACAAAACGCGCTAATTCGTTCTAAATTGCTTATTTACGCTTAATCTAACTTATTTTCACTAATAAAATTTACTTTTAAATTCTAAGTGAGAAAACAGCTTTTTGGGAGCCATTTGAAAAGTTTAATTCTAAATAACATAATTTTAGTAACAAAACGCTCTAAATCGTTCTAATTTGCTTTTTTATGCTTAATCTAATTTCTTTAGACTAATAAAATTTACTTTTAAATTCTAAGTGAGAAAACAGCTTTTTGGGAGCCATTTGAAAAGTTTAATTCTAAATATCAAAATTTTAGTAACAAAACGCTCTACTTCGTTCTAATTTGCTTTTTTATGCTTAATCTAATTTCTTTTGACTAATAAAATTTACTTTTAAATTTTAAGTGAGAAAACAGCTTTTTGGGAGCCATTTGAACGTTTAATTCTAAATAACAAAATTTTAGTAACAAAACGCGCTAATTCGTTCTAAATTGCTTATTTACGCTTAATCTAACTTATTTTCACTAATAAAATTTACTTTTAAATTCTAAGTGAGAAAACAGCTTTTTGGGAGCCATTTGAAAAGTTTAATTCTAAATAACAAAATTTTAGTAACAAAACGCGCTAAATCGTTCTAATTTGCTTTTTTATGCTTAATCTAATTTCTTTAGACTAATAAAATTTACTTTTAATTTCTAAGTGAGAAAACAGCTTTTTGGGAGCCATTTGAAACGTTTAATTCTAAATAACAAAATTTTAGTAACAAAACGCGCTAATTCGTTCTAAATTGCTTATTTACGCTTAACCTAACTTATTTTCACTAATTAAATTTACTTTTAAATTCTAAGTGAGAAAACAGCTTTTTGGCAGCCATTTGAACGTTTAATTCTAAATAACAAAATTTTAGTAACAAAACGCGCTAATCCGTTCTAAATTGCTTATTTACGCTTAATCTAATTTCTTTTGACTAATAAAATTAACTTTTAAATTCTAAGTGAGAAAACAGCTTTTTGGGAGCCATTTGAAAAGTTTAATTCTAAATAACAAAATTTTAGTAACAAAACGCTCTAAATCGTTCTAATTTGCTTTTTTATGCTTAATCTAATTTCTTTAGACTAATAAAATTTACTTTTAAATTCTAAGTGAGAAAACAGCTTTTTGGGAGCCATTTGAAAAGTTTATTTCTAAATATCAAAATTTTAGTAACAAAACGCTCTAATTCGTTCTAATTTGCTTTTTTATGCTTAATCTAATTTCTTTTGACTAATAAAATTTACTTTTAAATTCTAAGTGAGAAAACAGCTTTTTGGGAGCCATTTGAAAAGTTTATTTCTAAATATCAAAATTTTAGTAACATAACGCTCTAATTCGTTCTAATTTGCATTTTTATGCTTAATCTACTTTCTTTAGACTAATAAAATTTACTTTTAAATTCTAAGTGAGAAAACAGTTTTTTGGCAGCCATTTGAACGTTTAATTCTAAATAACAAAATTTTAGTAACAAAACGCGCTAATCCGTTCTAAATTGCTTATTTACGCTTAATCTAATTTCTTTTGACTAATAAAATTAACTTTTAAATTCTAAGTGAGAAAACAGCTTTTTGGGAGCCATTTGAAAAGTTTAATTCTAAATAACAAAATTTTAGTAACAAAACGCTCTAAATCGTTCTAATTTGCTTTTTTATGCTTAATCTAATTTCTTTAGACTAATAAAATTTACTTTTAAATTCTAAGTGATAAAACAGCTTTTTGGGAGCCATTTGAAAAGTTTATTTCTAAATATCAAAATTTTAGTAACAAAACGCTCTAATTCGTTCTAATTTGCTTTTTTATGCTTAATCTAATTTCTTTTGACTAATAAAATTTACTTTTAAATTCTAAGTGAGAAAACAGCTTTTTGGGAGCCATTTGAAAAGTTTAATTCTAAATAACAAAATTTTAGTAACAAAACGCGCTAAATCGTTCTAATTTGCTTTTATACGCTTAATCTAATTTCTTTTGATCTAATTTCTTTAGACTAATAAAATTTACTTTTAAATTCTAAGTGAGAAAACAGCTTTTTGGGAGCCATTTGAACGTTTAATTCTAAATATCAAAATTTTAGTAACAAAACGCTCTAATTCGTTCTAATTTGCTTTCTTATGCTTAATCTAATTTCTTTTGACTAATAAAATTTACTTTTAAATTCTAAGTGAGAAAACAGCTTTTTGGGAGCCATTTGTACGTTTAATTCTAAATAACAAAATTTTAGTAACAAAACGCGCTAATTCGTTCTAAATTGCTTATTTACGCCTAATCTAACTTATTTTCACTAATAAAATTTACTTTTAAATTCTAAGTGAGAAAACAGCTTTTTGGGAGCCATTTGAAAAGTTTAATTCTAAATAACAAAATTTTAGTAACAAAACGCGCTAAATCGTTCTAATTTGCTTTTATACGCTTAATATAATTTCTTTTGATCTAATTTCTTTAGACTAATAAAATTTACTTTTAAATTCTAAGTGAGAAAACGCTCTAATTCGTTCTAATTTGCTTTTTTATGCTTAATCTAATTTCTTTTGACTAATAAAATTTACTTTTAAATTTTAAGTGAGAAAACAGCTTTTTGGGAGCCATTTGAACGTTTAATTCTAAATAACAAAATTTTAGTAACAAAACGCGCTAATTCGTTCTAAATTGCTTATTTACGCTTAATCTAACTTATTTTCACTAATAAAATTTACTTTTAAATTCTAAGTGAGAAAACAGCTTTTTGGGAGCCATTTGAAAAGTTTAATTCTAAATAACAAAATTTTAGTAACAAAACGCGCTAAATCGTTCTAATTTGCTTTTTTATGCTTAATCTAATTTCTTTAGACTAATAAAATTTACTTTTAAATTCTAAGTGAGAAAACAGCTTTTTGGGAGCCATTTGAAAAGTTTAATTCTAAATAACAAAATTTTAGTAACAAAACGCGCTAAATCGTTCTAATTTGCTTTTATACGCTTAATCTAATTTCTTTTGATCTAATTTCTTTAGACTAATAAAATTTACTTTTAAATTCTAAGTGAGAAAACAGCTTTTTGGGAGCCATTTGAACGTTTAATTCTAAATATCAAAATTTTAGTAACAAAACGCTCTAATTCGTTCTAATTTGCTTTCTTATGCTTAATCTAATTTCTTTTGACTAATAAAATTTACTTTTAAATTCTAAGTGAGAAAACAGCTTTTTGGGAGCCATTTGTACGTTTAATTCTAAATAACAAAATTTTAGTAACAAAACGCGCTAATTCGTTCTAAATTGCTTATTTACGCCTAATCTAACTTATTTTCACTAATAAAATTTACTTTTAAATTCTAAGTGAGAAAACAGCTTTTTGGGAGCCATTTGAAAAGTTTAATTCTAAATAACAAAATTTTAGTAACAAAACGCGCTAAATCGTTCTAATTTGCTTTTATACGCTTAATCTAATTTCTTTTGATCTAATTTCTTTAGACTAATAAAATTTACTTTTAAATTCTAAGTGAGAAAACAGCTTTTTGGGAGCCATTTGAACGTTTAATTCTAAATATCAAAATTTTAGTAACAAAACGCTCTACTTCGTTCTAATTTGCTTTTTTATGCTTAATCTAATTTCTTTTGACTAATAAAATTTACTTTTAAATTTTAAGTGAGAAAACAGCTTTTTGGGAGCCATTTGAACGTTTAATTCTAAATAACAAAATTTTAGTAACAAAACGCGCTAATTCGTTCTAAATTGCTTATTTACGCTTAATCTAACTTATTTTCACTAATAAAATTTACTTTTAAATTCTAAGTGAGAAAACAGCTTTTTGGGAGCCATTTGAAAAGTTTAATTCTAAATAACAAAATTTTAGTAACAAAACGCGCTAAATCGTTCTAATTTGCTTTTTTATGCTTAATCTAATTTCTTTAGACTAATAAAATTTACTTTTAATTTCTAAGTGAGAAAACAGCTTTTTGGGAGCCATTTGAAACGTTTAATTCTAAATAACAAAATTTTAGTAACAAAACGCGCTAATTCGTTCTAAATTGCTTATTTACGCTTAATCTAACTTATTTTCACTAATAAAATTTACTTTTAAATTCTAAGTGATAAAACAGCTTTTTGGGAGCCATTTGAAAAGTTTATTTCTAAATATCAAAATTTTAGTAACAAAACGCTCTAATTCGTTCTAATTTGCTTTTTTATGCTTAATCTAATTTCTTTTGACTAATAAAATTTACTTTTAAATTCTAAGTGAGAAAACAGCTTTTTGGGAGCCATTTGAAAAGTTTAATTCTAAATAACAAAATTTTAGAAACAAAACGCGCTAAATCGTTCTAATTTGCTTTTTTACGCTTAATCTAATTTCTTTTGATCTAATTTCTTTAGACTAATAAAATTTACTTTTAAATTCTAAGTGAGAAAACAGCTTTTTGGGAGCCATTTGAACGTTTAATTCTAAATATCAAAATTTTAGTAACAAAACGCGCTAATTCGTTCTAAATTGCTTATTTACGCTTAATCTAACTTATTTTCACTAATAAAATTTACTTTTAAATTCTAAGTGAGAAAACAGCTTTTTGGGAGCCATTTGAAAAGTTTAATTCTAAATAACAAAATTTTAGTAACAAAACGCTCTAAATCGTTCTAATTTGCTTTTTTATGCTTAATCTAATTTCTTTTGACTAATAAAATTTACTTTTAAATTCTAAGTGAGAAAACAGCTTTTTGGGAGCCATTTGAAAAGTTTAATTCTAAATAACAAAATTTTAGTAACAAAACGCTCTAATTCGTTCTAATTTGCTTTTTTATGCTTAATCTAATTTCTTTTGACTAATAAAATTTACTTTTAAATTCTAAGTGAGAAAACAGCTTTTTGGGAGCCATTTGTACGTTTAATTCTAAATAACAAAATTTTAGTAACAAAACGCGCTAATTCGTTCTAAATTGCTTATTTACGCTTAATCTAACTTATTTTCACTAATAAAATTTACTTTTAAATTCTAAGTGATAAAACAGCTTTTTGGGAGCCATTTGAAAAGTTTAATTCTAAATAACATAATTTTAGTAACAAAACGCTCTAAATCGTTCTAATTTGCTTTTTTATGCTTAATCTAATTTCTTTAGACTAATAAAATTTACTTTTAAATTCTAAGTGAGAAAACAGCTTTTTGGGAGCCATTTGAAAAGTTTAATTCTAAATATCAAAATTTTAGTAACAAAACGCTCTACTTGGTTCTAATTTGCTTTTTTATGCTTAATCTAACTTATTTTCACTAATAAAATTTACTTTTTAATTCTAAGTGAGAAAACAACTTTTTGGGACCCATTTGAACGTTTAATTCTAAATAACAAAATTTTAGTAACAAAACGCGCTAATTCGTTCTAAATTGCTTATTTACGCTTAATCTAACTTATTTTCACTAATAAAATTTACTTTTAAATTCTAAGTGAGAAAACAGCTTTTTGGGAGCCATTTGAAAAGTTTAATTCTAAATAACAAAATTTTAGTAACAAAACGCTCTAATTCGTTCTAATTTGCTTTTTTATGCTTAATCTAATTTCTTTAGACTAATAAAATTTACTTTTAAATTCTAAGTGAGAAAACAGCTTTTTGGGAGCCATTTGAAAAGTTTAATACTAAATAACAAAAATTTAGTAACAAAACGCGCTAAATCGTTCTAAATTGATTATTTACGCTTAATCTAACTTATTATCACTAATAAAATTTACTTTTAAATTCTAAGTGAGAAAACAGCTTTTTGGGAGCCATTTGAACGTTTAATTCTAAATAACAAAATTTTAGTAACAAACCGCGCTAATTCGTTCTAAATTGCTTATTTACGCTTAATCTAACTTATTTTCACTAATAAAATTTACTTTTAAATTCTAAGTGAGAAAACAACTTTTTGGGACCCATTTGAACGTTTAATTCTAAATAACAAAATTTTAGTAACAAAACGCTCTGATTCGTTCTAATTTGCTTTTTTATGCTTAATCTAATTTCTTTAGACTAATAAAATTTACTTTTAAATTCTAAGTGAGAAAACAGCTTTTTGGCAGCCATTTGAACGTTTAATTCTAAATAACAATATTTTAGTAACAAAACGCGCTAATCCGTTCTACTTTGCTTTTTTATGCTTAATCTAATTCTTTAGACTAATAAAATTTACTTTTAAATTCTAAGTGATAAAACAGCTTTTTGGGAGCCATTTGAAAAGTTTATTTCTAAATATCAAAATTTTAGTAACAAAACGCTCTAATTCGTTCTAATTTGCTTTTTTATGCTTAATCTAATTTCTTTTGACTAATAAAATTTACTTTTAAATTCTAAGTGAGAAAACAGCTTTTTGGGAGCCATTTGAAAAGTTTAATTCTAAATAACAAAATTTTAGTAACAAAACGCGCTAAATCGTTCTAATTTGCTTTTTTATGCTTAATCTAACTTATTTTCACTAATAAAATTTACTTTTAATTTCTAAGTGAGAAAACAGCTTTTTGGGAGCCATTTGAAACGTTTAAATCTAAATAACAAAATTTTAGTAACAAAACGCGCTAATTCGTTCTAAATTGCTTATTTACGCTTAATCTAACTTATTTTCACTAATAAAATTTACTTTTAAATTCTAAGTGAGAAAACAGCTTTTTGGGAGCCATTTGAAAAGTTTAATACTAAATAACAAAAATTTAGTAACAAAACGCGCTAAATCGTTCTAAATTGATTATTTACGCTTAATCTAACTTATTTTCACTAATAAAATTTACTTTTAAATTCTAAGTGAGAAAACAGCTTTTTGGGAGCCATTTGAACGTTTAATTCTAAATAACAAAATTTTAGTAACAAACAGCGCTAATTCGTTCTAAATTGCTTATTTACGCTTAATCTAACTTATTTTCACTAATAAAATTTACTTTTAAATTCTAAGTGAGAAAACAACTTTTTGGGACCCATTTGAACGTTTAATTCTAAATAACAAAATTTTAGTAACAAAACGCGCTAATTCGTTCTAATTTAGAATAAATAACAAAATTTTAGTAACAAAACGCGCTAATTCGTTCTAAATTGCTTATTTACGCTTAATCTAACTTATTTTCACTAATAAAATTTACTTTTAAATTCTAAGTGAGAAAACAGCTTTTTGGGAGCCATTTGAAAAGTTTAATTCTAAATAACAAAATTTTAGTAACAAAACGCTCTAATTCGTTCTAATTTGCTTTTTTATGCTTAATCTAATTTCTTTAGACTAATAAAATTTACTTTTAAATTCTAAGTGAGAAAACAGCTTTTTGGGAGCCATTTGAAAGTTTAATTCTAAATAACAAAATTTTAGTAACAAAACGCTCTAAATCGTTCTACTTTGCTTTTTTATGCTTAATCTAATTCTTTAGACTAATAAAATTTACTTTTAAATTCTAAGTGATAAAACAGCTTTTTGGGAGCCATTTGAAAAGTTTATTTCTAAATATCAAAATTTTAGTAACAAAACGCTCTAATTCGTTCTAATTTGCTTTTTTATGCTTAATCTAATTTCTTTTGACTAATAAAATTTACTTTTAAATTCTAAGTGAGAAAACAGCTTTTTGGGAGCCATTTGTACGTTTAATTCTAAATAACAAAATTTTAGTAACAAAACGCGTTAATTCGTTCTAAATTGCTTATTTACGCTTAATCTAACTTATTTTCACTAATAAAATTTACTTTTAAATTCTAAGTGAGAAAACAGCTTTTTGGGAGCCATTTGAAAAGTTTAATTCTAAATAACAAAATTTTAGTAACAAAACGCTCTAAATCGTTCTAATTTGCTTATTTATGCTTAATCTAATTTCTTTAGACTAATAAAATTTACTTTTAAATTCTAAGTGAGAAAACAGTTTTTGGGAGCCATTTGAAAAGTTTAATTCTAAATATCAAAATTTTAGTAACAAAACGCTCTACTTCGTTCTAATTTGCTTTTTTATGCTTAATCTAATTTCTTTTGACTAATAAAATTTACTTTTAAATTTTAAGTGAGAAAACAGCTTTTTGGGAGCCATTTGAACGTTTAATTCTAAATAACAAAATTTTAGTAACAAAACGCGCTAATTCGTTCTAAATTGCTTATTTACGCTTAATCTAACTTATTTTCACTAATAAAATTTACTTTTAAATTCTAAGTGAGAAAACAGCTTTTTGGGAGCCATTTGAAAAGTTTAATTCTAAATAACAAAATTTTAGTAACAAAACGCGCTAAATCGTTCTAATTTGCTTTTTTATGCTTAATCTAATTTCTTTAGACTAATAAAATTTACTTTTAAATTCTAAGTGAGAAAACAGCTTTTTGGGAGCCATTTGAACGTTTAATTCTAAATAACAAAATTTTAGTAACAAACAGCGCTAATTCGTTCTAAATTGCTTATTTACGCTTAATCTAACTTATTTTCACTAATAAAATTTACTTTTAAATTCTAAGTGAGAAAACAACTTTTTGGGACCCATTTGAACGTTTAATTCTAAATAACAAAATTTTAGTAACAAAACGCGCTAATTCGTTCTAAATTGCTTATTTACGCTTAATCTAACTTATTTTCACTAATAAAATTTACTTTTAAATTCTAAGTGAGAAAACAGCTTTTTGGGAGCCATTTGAAAAGTTTAATTCTAAATAACAAAATTTTAGTAACAAAACGCTCTAATTCGTTCTAATTTGCTTTTTTATGCTTAATCTAATTTCTTTAGACTAATAAAATTTACTTTTAAATTCTAAGTGAGAAAACAGCTTTTTGGGAGCCATTTGAAAGTTTAATTCTAAATAACAAAATTTTAGTAACAAAACGCTCTAAATCGTTCTACTTTGCTTTTTTATGCTTAATCTAATTCTTTAGACTAATAAAATTTCCTTTTAAATTCTAAGTGATAAAACAGCTTTTTGGGAGCCATTTGAAAAGTTTATTTCTAAATATCAAAATTTTAGTAACAAAACGCTCTAATTCGTTCTAATTTGCTTTTTTATGCTTAATCTAATTTCTTTTGACTAATAAAATTTACTTTTAAATTCTAAGTGAGAAAACAGCTTTTTGGGAGCCATTTGTACGTTTAATTCTAAATAACAAAATTTTAGTAACAAAACGCGCTAATTCGTTCTAAATTGCTTATTTACGCTTAATCTAACTTATTTTCACTAATAAAATTTACTTTTAAATTCTAAGTGAGAAAACAGCTTTTTGGGAGCCATTTGAAAAGTTTAATTCTAAATAACAAAATTTTAGTAACAAAACGCTCTAAATCGTTCTAATTTGCTTATTTATGCTTAATCTAATTTCTTTAGACTAATAAAATTTACTTTTAAATTCTAAGTGAGAAAACAGTTTTTGGGAGCCATTTGAAAAGTTTAATTCTAAATATCAAAATTTTAGTAACAAAACGCTCTACTTCGTTCTAATTTGCTTTTTTATGCTTAATCTAATTTCTTTTGACTAATAAAATTTACTTTTAAATTTTAAGTGAGAAAACAACTTTTTGGGAGCCATTTGAACGTTTAATTCTAAATAACAAAATTTTAGTAACAAAACGCGCTAATTCGTTCTAAATTGCTTATTTACGCTTAATCTAACTTATTTTCACTAATAAAATTTACTTTTAAATTCTAAGTGAGAAAACAGCTTTTTGGGAGCCATTTGAAAAGTTTAATTCTAAATAACAAAATTTTAGTAACAAAACGCGCTAAATCGTTCTAATTTGCTTTTTTATGCTTAATCTAATTTCTTTAGACTAATAAAATTTACTTTTAAATTCTAAGTGAGAAAACAGCTTTTTGGGAGCCATTTGAAAAATTTAATTCTAAATATCAAAATTTTAGTAACAAAACGCTCTACTTCGTTCTAATTTGCTTTTTTATGCTTAATCTAATTTCTTTTGACTAATAAAATTTACTTTTAAATTTTAAGTGAGAAAACAGCTTTTTGGGAGCCATTTGAACGTTTAATTCTAAATAACAAAATTTTAGTAACAAAACGCGCTAATTCGTTCTAAATTGCTTATTTACGCTTAATCTAACTTATTTTCACTAATAAAATTTACTTTTAAATTCTATGTGAGAAAACAGCTTTTTGGGAGCCATTTGAAAAGTTTAATTCTAAATAACAAAATTTTAGTAACAAAACGCGCTAATCCGTTCTAAATTGCTTATTTACGCTTAATCTAATTTCTTTTGACTAATAAAATTAACTTTTAAATTCTAAGTGAGAAAACAGCTTTTTGGGAGCCATTTGAAAAGTTTAATTCTAAATAACAAAATTTTAGTAACAAAACGCTCTAAATCGTTCTAATTTGCTTTTTTATGCTTAATCTAATTTCTTTAGACTAATAAAATTTACTTTTAAATTCTAAGTGAGAAAACAGCTTTTTGGGAGCCATTTGAAAAGTTTAATTCTAAATAACAAAATTTTAGTAACAAAACGCTCTAATTCGTTCGAATTTGCTTTTTTATGCTTAATCTAATTTCTTTTGACTAATAAAATTTACTTTTAAATTCTAAGTGAGAAAACAGCTTTTTGGGAGCCATTTGTACGTTTAATTCTAAATAACAAAATTTTAGTAACAAAACGCGCTAATTCGTTCTAAATTGCTTATTTACGCTTAATCTAACTTATTTTCACTAATAAAATTTACTTTTAAATTCTAAGTGAGAAAACAGCTTTTTGGGAGCCATTTGAAAAGTTTAACTCTAAATAACAAAATTTTAGTAACAAAACGCTCTAAATCGTTCTAATTTGCTTTTTTATGCTTAATCTAATTTCTTTAGACTAATAAAATTTACTTTTAAATTCTAAGTGAGAAAACAGCTTTTTGGGAGCCATTTGAAAAGTTTAATTCTAAATATCAAAATTTTAGTAACAAAACGCTCTACTTCGTTCTAATTTGCTTTTTTATGCTTAATCTAATTTCTTTTGACTAATAAAATTTACTTTTAATTTCTAAGTGAGAAAACAGCTTTTTGGGAGCCATTTGAAACGTTTAATTCTAAATAACAAAATTTTAGTAACAAAACGCGCTAATTCGTTCTAAATTGCTTATTTACGCTTAATCTAACTTATTTTCACTAATTAAATTTACTTTTAAATTCTAAGTGAGAAAACAGCTTTTTGGGAGCCATTTGAAAAGTTTAATTCTAAATAAAAAAATGTTAGTAACAAAACGCTCTAATTCGTTCTAATTTGCTTTTTTATGCTTAATCTAATTTCTTTAGACTAATGAAATTTACTTTTAAATTCTAAGTGAGAAAACAGCTTTTTGGCAGCCATTTGAACGTTTAATTCTAAATAACAAAATTTTAGTAACAAAACGCGCTAATCCGTTCTAAATTGCTTATTTACGCTTAATCTAATTTCTTTTGACTAATAAAATTTACTTTTAAATTCTAAGTGAGAAAACAGCTTTTTGGGAGCCATTTGAAAAGTTTATTTCTAAATATCAAAATTTTAGTAACAAAACGCTCTAATTCGTTCTAATTTGCTTTTTTATGCTTAATCTAATTTCTTTTGACTAATAAAATTTACTTTTAAATTCTAAGTGAGAAAACAGCTTTTTGGGAGCCATTTGAAAAGTTTAACTCTAAATAACAAAATTTTAGTAACAAAACGCTCTAAATCGTTCTAATTTGCTTTTTTATGCTTAATCTAATTTCTTTAGACTAATAAAATTTACTTTTAAATTCTAAGTGAGAAAACAGCTTTTTGGGAGCCATTTGAAAAGTTTAATTCTAAATATCAAAATTTTAGTAACAAAACGCTCTACTTCGTTCTAATTTGCTTTTTTATGCTTAATCTAATTTCTTTTGACTAATAAAATTTACTTTTAATTTCTAAGTGAGAAAACAGCTTTTTGGGAGCCATTTGAAACGTTTAATTCTAAATTGCTTATTTACGCTTAATCTAACTTATTTTCACTAATTAAATTTACTTTTAAATTCTAAGTGAGAAAACAGCTTTTTGGGAGCCATTTGAAAAGTTTAATTCTAAATAAAAAAATGTTAGTAACAAAACGCTCTAATTCGTTCTAATTTGCTTTTTTATGCTTAATCTAATTTCTTTAGACTAATGAAATTTACTTTTAAATTCTAAGTGAGAAAACAGCTTTTTGGCAGCCATTTGAACGTTTAATTCTAAATAACAAAATTTTAGTAACAAAACGCGCTAATCCGTTCTAAATTGCTTATTTACGCTTAATCTAATTTCTTTTGACTAATAAAATTTACTTTTAAATTCTAAGTGAGAAAACAGCTTTTTGGGAGCCATTTGAAAAGTTTATTTCTAAATATCAAAATTTTAGTAACAAAACGCTCTAATTCGTTCTAATTTGCTTTTTTATGCTTAATCTAAATTCTTTTGACTAATAAAATTTACTTTTAAATTCTAAGTGAGAAAACTGCTTTTTGGGAGCCATTTGAACATTTAATTCTAAATATCAAAATTTTAGTAACAAAACGCTCTACTTCGTTCTAATTTGCTTTTTTATGCTTAATCTAATTTCTTTTGACTAATAAAATTTACTTTTAAATTTTAAGTGAGAAAACAGCTTTTTGGGAGCCATTTGAACGTTTAATTCTAAATAACAAAATTTTAGTAACAAAACGCGCTAATTCGTTCTAAATTGCTTATTTACGCTTAATCTAACTTATTTTCACTAATAAAATTTACTTTTAAATTCTATGTGAGAAAACAGCTTTTTGGGAGCCATTTGAAAAGTTTAATTCTAAATAACAAAATTTTAGTAACAAAACGCGCTAATCCGTTCTAAATTGCTTATTTACGCTTAATCTAATTTCTTTTGACTAATAAAATTAACTTTTAAATTCTAAGTGAGAAAACAGCTTTTTGGGAGCCATTTGAAAAGTTTAATTCTAAATAACAAAATTTTAGTAACAAAACGCTCTAAATCGTTCTAATTTGCTTTTTTATGCTTAATCTAATTTCTTTAGACTAATAAAATTTACTTTTAAATTCTAAGTGAGAAAACAGCTTTTTGGGAGCCATTTGAAAAGTTTAATTCTAAATAACAAAATTTTAGTAACAAAACGCTCTAATTCGTTCGAATTTGCTTTTTTATGCTTAATCTAATTTCTTTTGACTAATAAAATTTACTTTTAAATTCTAAGTGAGAAAACAGCTTTTTGGGAGCCATTTGTACGTTTAATTCTAAATAACAAAATTTTAGTAACAAAACGCGCTAATTCGTTCTAAATTGCTTATTTACGCTTAATCTAACTTATTTTCACTAATAAAATTTACTTTTAAATTCTAAGTGAGAAAACAGCTTTTTGGGAGCCATTTGAAAAGTTTAACTCTAAATAACAAAATTTTAGTAACAAAACGCTCTAAATCGTTCTAATTTGCTTTTTTATGCTTAATCTAATTTCTTTAGACTAATAAAATTTACTTTTAAATTCTAAGTGAGAAAACTGCTTTTTGGGAGCCATTTGAACATTTAATTCTAAATATCAAAATTTTAGTAACAAAACGCTCTAATTCGTTCTAATTTGCTTTTTTATGCTTAATCTAATTTCTTTAGACTAATAAAATTTACTTTTAAATTCTAAGTGAGAAAACAGCTTTTTGGGAGCCATTTGAAAAGTTTAATTCTAAATATCAAAATTTTAGTAACAAAACGCTCTAAATCGTTCTAATTTGCTTTTTTATGCTTAATCTAATTTCTTTAGACTAATAAAATTTACTTTTAAATTCTAAGTGAGAAAACAGCTTTTTGGGAGCCATTTGAAACGTTTAATTCTAAATAACAAAATTTTAGTAACAAAACGCGCTAATTCGTTCTAAATTGCTTATTTACGCTTAATCTAACTTATTTTCACTAATTAAATTTACTTTTAAATTCTAAGTGAGAAAACAGCTTTTTGGGAGCCATTTGAAAAGTTTAATTCTAAATAAAAAAATGTTAGTAACAAAACGCTCTATTTCGTTCTAATTTGCTTTTTTATGCTTAATCTAATTTCTTTAGACTAATGAAATTTACTTTTAAATTCTAAGTGAGAAAACAGCTTTTTGGCAGCCATTTGAACGTTTAATTCTAAATAACAAAATTTTAGTAACAAAACGCGCTAATCCGTTCTAAATTGCTTATTTACGCTTAATCTAATTTCTTTTGACTAATAAAATTTACTTTTAAATTCTAAGTGAGAAAACAGCTTTTTGGGAGCCATTTGAAAAGTTTATTTCTAAATATCAAAATTTTAGTAACAAAACCCTCTAATTCGTTCTAATTTGCTTTTTTATGCTTAATCTAATTTCTTTTGACTAATAAAATTTACTTTTAAATTCTAAGTGAGAAAACTGCTTTTTGGGAGCCATTTGAACATTTAATTCTAAATATCAAAATTTTAGTAACAAAACGCTCTAATTCGTTCTAATTTGCTTTTTTATGCTTAATCTAATTTCTTTTGACTAATAAAATTTACTTTTAAATTCTAAGTGAGAAAACAGCTTTTTGGGAGCCATTGGAAAAGTTTATTTCTAAATATCAAAATTTTAGTAACAAAACGCTCTAATTCGTTCTAATTTGCTTTTTTATGCTTAATCTAATTTCTTTTGACTAATAAAATTTACTTTTAAATTCTAAGTGAGAAAACTGCTTTTTGGGAGCCATTTGAACATTTAATTCTAAATATCAAAATTTTAGTAACAAAACGCTCTAATTCGTTCTAATTTGCTTTTTTATGCTTAATCTAATTTCTTTTGACTAATAAAATTTACTTTTAAATTCTAAGTGAGAAAACAGCTTTTTGGGAGCCATTTGAAAAGTTTAACTCTAAATAACAAAATTTTAGTAACAAAACGCTCTAAATCGTTCTAATTGGCTTTTTTATGCTTAATCTAATTTCTTTAGACTAATAAAATTTACTTTTAAATTCTAAGTGAGAAAACAGCTTTTTGGGAGCCATTTGAAAAGTTTAATTCTAAATATCAAAATTTTAGTATCAAAACGCTCTACTTCGTTCTAATTTGCTTTTTTATGCTTAATCTAATTTCTTTTGACTAATAAAATTTACTTTTAAATTCTAAGTGAGAAAACAGCTTTTTGGGAGCCATTTGAACGTTTAATTCTAAATAACAAAATTTTAGTAACAAAACGCGCTAATTCGTTCTAAATTGCTTATTTACGCTTAATCTAACTTATTTTCACTAATAAAATTACTTTTAAATTCTAAGTGAGAAAACAGCTTTTTGGGAGCCATTTGAAAAGTTTAATTCTAAATAACAAAATTTTAGTAACAAAACGCGCTAAATCGTTCTAATTTGCTTTTTTATGCTTAATCTAATTTCTTTAGACTAATAAAATTTACTTTTAATTTCTAAGTGAGAAAACAGCTTTTTGGGAGCCATTTGAAAAGTTTAATTCTAAATAAAAAAATGTCAGTAACAAAACGCTCTAATTCGTTCTAATTTGCTTTTTTATGCTTAATCTAATTTCTTTAGACTAATAAAATTTACTTTTAAATTCTAAGTGAGAAAACAGCTTTTTGGGAGCCATTTGAACGTTTAATTCTAAATATCAAAATTTTAGCAACAAAACGCTCTAATTTTCTAATTTGCTTTTTTATGCTTAATCTAATTTCTTTTGACTAATAAAATTTACTTTTAAATTCTAAGTGAGAAAACAGATTTATGGGAGCCATTTGTACGTTTAATTCTAAATAACAAAATTTTAGTAACAAAACGCGCTAATTCGTTCTAAATTGCTTATTTACGCTTAATCTAACTTATTTTCACTAATAAAATTTACTTTTAAATTTTAAGTGAGAAAACAGCTTTTTGGGAGCCATTTGAAAAGTTTAATTCTAAATAACAAAATTTTAGTAACAAAACGCTCTAAATCGTTCTAATTTGCTTTTTTATGCTTAATCTAATTTCTTTAGACTAATAAAATTTACTTTTAAATTCTAAGTGAGAAAACAGCTTTTTGGGAGCCATTTGAAAAGTTTAATTCTAAATAACAAAATTTTAGTAACAAAACGCGCTAAATCGTTCTATTTTGCTTTTTTACGCTTAATCTAATTTCTTTTGATCTAATTTCTTTAGACTAATAAAATTTACTTTTAAATTCTAAGTGAGAAAACAGCTTTTTGGGAGCCATTTGAACGTTTAATTCTAAATATCAAAATTTTAGTAACAAAACGCTCTAATTCGTTCTAATTTGCTTTTTTATGCTTAATCTAATTTCTTTTGACTAATAAAATTTACTTTTAAATTCTAAGTGAGAAAACAGCTTTTTGGGAGCCATTTGTACGTTTAATTCTAAATAACAAAATTTTAGTAACAAAACGCGCTAATTCGTTCTAAATTGCTTATTTACGCTTAATCTAACTTATTTTCACTAATAAAATTTACTTTTAAATTCTAAGTGAGAAAACAGCTTTTTGGGAGCCATTTGAAAAGTTTAATTCTAAATAAAAAAATGTCAGTAACAAAACGCTCTAATTCGTTCTAATTTGCTTTTTTATGCTTAATCTAATTTCTTTAGACTAATAAAATTTACTTTTAAATTCTAAGTGAGAAAACAGCTTTTTGGGAGCCATTTGAACGTTTAATTCTAAATATCAAAATTTTAGCAACAAAACGCTCTAATTCGTTCTAATTTGCTTTTTTATGCTTAATCTAATTTCTTTTGACTAATAAAATTTACTTTTAAATTCTAAGTGAGAAAACAGATTTATGGGAGCCATTTGTACGTTTAATTCTAAATAACAAAATTTTAGTAACAAAACGCGCTAATTCGTTCTAAATTGCTTATTTACGCTTAATCTAACTTATTTTCACTAATAAAATTTACTTTTAAATTTTAAGTGAGAAAACAGCTTTTTGGGAGCCATTTGAAAAGTTTAATTCTAAATAACAAAATTTTAGTAACAAAACGCTCTAAATCGTTCTAATTTGCTTTTTTATGCTTAATCTAATTTCTTTAGACTAATAAAATTTACTTTTAAATTCTAAGTGAGAAAACAGCTTTTTGGGAGCCATTTGAAAAGTTTAATTCTAAATAACAAAATTTTAGTAACAAAACGCGCTAAATCGTTCTATTTTGCTTTTTTACGCTTAATCTAATTTCTTTTGATCTAATTTCTTTAGACTAATAAAATTTACTTTTAAATTCTAAGTGAGAAAACAGCTTTTTGGGAGCCATTTGAACGTTTAATTCTAAATATCAAAATTTTAGTAACAAAACGCTCTAATTCGTTCTAATTTGCTTTTTTATGCTTAATCTAATTTCTTTTGACTAATAAAATTTACTTTTAAATTCTAAGTGAGAAAACAGCTTTTTGGGAGCCATTTGTACGTTTAATTCTAAATAACAAAATTTTAGTAACAAAACGCGCTAATTCGTTCTAAATTGCTTATTTACGCTTAATCTAACTTATTTTCACTAATAAAATTTACTTTTAAATTCTAAGTGAGAAAACAGCTTTTTGGGAGCCATTTGAAAAGTTTAATTCTAAATAACAAAATTTTAGTAACAAAACGCTCTAAATCGTTCTAATTTGCTTTTTTATGCTTAATCTAATTTCTTTAGACTAATAAAATTTACTTTTAAATTCTAAGTGAGAAAACAGCTTTTTGGGAGCCATTTGAAAAGTTTAATTCTAAATATCAAAATTTTAGTAACAAAACGCTCTACTTCGTTCTAATTTGCTTTTTTATGCTTAATCTAATTTCTTTTGACTAATAAAATTTACTTTTAAATTTTAAGTGAGAAAACAGCTTTTTGGGAGCCATTTGAACGTTTAATTCTAAATAACAAAATTTTAGTAACAAAACGCGCTAATTCGTTCTAAATTGCTTATTTACGCTTAATCTAACTTATTTTCACTAATAAAATTTACTTTTAAATTCTATGTGAGAAAACAGCTTTTTGGGAGCCATTTGAAAAGTTTAATTCTAAATAACAAAATTTTAGTAACAAAACGCTCTAAATCGTTCTAATTTGCTTTTTTATGCTTAATCTAATTTCTTTTGACTAATAAAATTTACTTTTAAATTCTAAGTGAGAAAACAGCTTTTTGGGAGCCATTTGAAAAGTTTAATTCTAAATAACAAAATTTTAGTAACAAAACGCTCTAATTCGTTCTAAATTGCTTATTTACGCTTAATCTAACTTATTTTCACTAATAAAATTTACTTTTAAATTCTAAGTGAGAAAACAGCTTTTGGGAGCCATTTGAAAAGTTTAATTCTAAATATCAAAATTTAGTATCAAAACGCTCTACTTCGTTCTAATTTGCTTTTTTATGCTTAATCTAATTTCTTTTGACTAATAAAATTTACTTTTAAATTTTAAGTGAGAAAACAGCTTTTTGGGAGCCATTTGAACGTTTAATTCTAAATAACAAAATTTTAGTAACAAAACGCGCTAATTCGTTCTAAATTGCTTATTTACGCTTAATCTAACTTATTTTCACTAATAAAATTTACTTTTAAATTCTAAGTGAGAAAACAGCTTTTTGGGAGCCATTTGAAAAGTTTAATTCTAAATAACAAAATTTTAGTAACAAAACGCGCTAAATCGTTCTAATTTGCTTTTTTATGCTTAATCTAATTTCTTTAGACTAATAAAATTTACTTTTAATTTCTAAGTGAGAAAACAGCTTTTTGGGAGCCATTTGAAAAGTTTAATTCTAAATAAAAAAATGT
Source organism: Apoderus coryli (assembly GCA_911728435.2). NCBI lineage: Eukaryota > Metazoa > Arthropoda > Insecta > Coleoptera > Attelabidae > Apoderus > Apoderus coryli. The sequence continues at coordinate 36,310 of CAJVRQ020000008.1, forward strand.
CAGTAACAAAACGCTCTAATTCGTTCTAATTTGCTTTTTTATGCTTAATCTAATTTCTTTAGACTAATAAAATTTACTTTTAAATTCTAAGTGAGAAAACAGCTTTTTGGGAGCCATTTGAACGTTTAATTCTAAATATCAAAATTTTAGCAACAAAACGCTCTAATTCGTTCTAATTTGCTTTTTTATGCTTAATCTAATTTCTTTTGACTAATAAAATTTACTTTTAAATTCTAAGTGAGAAAACAGATTTATGGGAGCCATTTGTACGTTTAATTCTAAATAACAAAATTTTAGTAACAAAACGCGCTAATTCGTTCTAAATTGCTTATTTACGCTTAATCTAACTTATTTTCACTAATAAAATTTACTTTTAAATTTTAAGTGAGAAAACAGCTTTTTGGGAGCCATTTGAAAAGTTTAATTCTAAATAACAAAATTTTAGTAACAAAACGCTCTAAATCGTTCTAATTTGCTTTTTTATGCTTAATCTAATTTCTTTAGACTAATAAAATTTACTTTTAAATTCTAAGTGAGAAAACAGCTTTTTGGGAGCCATTTGAAAAGTTTAATTCTAAATACAAAATTTTAGTAACAAAACGCGCTAAATCGTTCTATTTTGCTTTTTTACGCTTAATCTAATTTCTTTTGATCTAATTTCTTTAGACTAATAAAATTTACTTTTAAATTCTAAGTGAGAAAACAGCTTTTTGGGAGCCATTTGAACGTTTAATTCTAAATATCAAAATTTTAGTAACAAAACGCTCTAATTCGTTCTAATTTGCTTTTTTATGCTTAATCTAATTTCTTTTGACTAATAAAATTTACTTTTAAATTCTAAGTGAGAAAACAGCTTTTTGGGAGCCATTTGTACGTTTAATTCTAAATAACAAAATTTTAGTAACAAAACGCGCTAATTCGTTCTAAATTGCTTATTTACGCTTAATCTAACTTATTTTCACTAATAAAATTTACTTTTAAATTCTAAGTGAGAAAACAGCTTTTTGGGAGCCATTTGAAAAGTTTAATTCTAAATAACAAAATTTTAGTAACAAAACGCTCTAAATCGTTCTAATTTGCTTTTTTATGCTTAATCTAATTTCTTTAGACTAATAAAATTTACTTTTAAATTCTAAGTGAGAAAACAGCTTTTTGGGAGCCATTTGAAAAGTTTAATTCTAAATATCAAAATTTTAGTAACAAAACGCTCTAATTCGTTCTAATTTGCTTTTTTATGCTTAATCTAATTTCTTTTGACTAATAAAATTTACTTTTAAATTTTAAGTGAGAAAACAGCTTTTTTGGGAGCCATTTGAACGTTTAATTCTAAATAACAAAATTTTAGTAACAAAACGCGCTAATTCGTTCTAAATTGCTTATTTACGCTTAATCTAACTTATTTTCACTAATAAAATTTACTTTTAAATTCTATGTGAGAAAACAGCTTTTTGGGAGCCATTTGAAAAGTTAATTCTAAATAACAAAATTTTAGTAACAAAACGCTCTAAATCGTTCTAATTTGCTTTTTTATGCTTAATCTAATTTCTTTTGACTAATAAAATTTACTTTTAAATTCTAAGTGAGAAAACAGCTTTTTGGGAGCCATTTGAAAAGTTTAATTCTAAATAACAAAATTTTAGTAACAAAACGCTCTAATTCGTTCTAAATTGCTTATTTACGCTTAATCTAACTTATTTTCACTAATAAAATTTACTTTTAAATTCTAAGTGAGAAAACAGCTTTTTGGGAGCCATTTGAAAAGTTTAATTCTAAATATCAAAATTTTAGTATCAAAACGCTCTACTTCGTTCTAATTTGCTTTTTTATGCTTAATCTAATTTCTTTTGACTAATAAAATTTACTTTTAAATTTTAAGTGAGAAAACAGCTTTTTGGGAGCCATTTGAACGTTTAATTCTAAATAACAAAATTTTAGTAACAAAACGCGCTAATTCGTTCTAAATTGCTTATTTACGCTTAATCTAACTTATTTTCACTAATAAAATTTACTTTTAAATTCTAAGTGAGAAAACAGCTTTTTGGGAGCCATTTGAAAAGTTTAATTCTAAATAACAAAATTTTAGTAACAAAACGCGCTAAATCGTTCTAATTTGCTTTTTTATGCTTAATCTAATTTCTTTAGACTAATAAAATTTACTTTTAATTTCTAAGTGAGAAAACAGCTTTTTGGGAGCCATTTGAAAAGTTTAATTCTAAATAAAAAAAATGTCAGTAACAAAACGCTCTAATTCGTTCTAATTTGCTTTTTTATGCTTAATCTAATTTCTTTAGACTAATAAAATTTACTTTTAAATTCTAAGTGAGAAAACAGCTTTTTGGGAGCCATTTGAACGTTTAATTCTAAATATCAAAATTTTAGCAACAAAACGCTCTAATTCGTTCTAATTTGCTTTTTTATGCTTAATCTAATTTCTTTTGACTAATAAAATTTACTTTTAAATTCTAAGTGAGAAAACAGATTTATGGGAGCCATTTGTACGTTTAATTCTAAATAACAAAATTTTAGTAACAAAACGCGCTAATTCGTTCTAAATTGCTTATTTACGCTTAATCTAACTTATTTTCACTAATAAAATTTACTTTTAAATTTTAAGTGAGAAAACAGCTTTTTGGGAGCCATTTGAAAAGTTTAATTCTAAATAACAAAATTTTAGTAACAAAACGCTCTAAATCGTTCTAATTTGCTTTTTTATGCTTAATCTAATTTCTTTAGACTAATAAAATTTACTTTTAAATTCTAAGTGAGAAAACAGCTTTTTGGGAGCCATTTGAAAAGTTTAATTCTAAATAACAAAATTTTAGTAACAAAACGCGCTAAATCGTTCTATTTTGCTTTTTTACGCTTAATCTAATTTCTTTTGATCTAATTTCTTTAGACTAATAAAATTTACTTTTAAATTCTAAGTGAGAAAACAGCTTTTTGGGAGCCATTTGAACGTTTAATTCTAAATATCAAAATTTTAGTAACAAAACGCTCTAATTCGTTCTAATTTGCTTTTTTATGCTTAATCTAATTTCTTTTGACTAATAAAATTTACTTTTAAATTCTAAGTGAGAAAACAGCTTTTTGGGAGCCATTTGTACGTTTAATTCTAAATAACAAAATTTTAGTAACAAAACGCGCTAATTCGTTCTAAATTGCTTATTTACGCTTAATCTAACTTATTTTCACTAATAAAATTTACTTTTAAATTCTAAGTGAGAAAACAGCTTTTTGGGAGCCATTTGAAAAGTTTAATTCTAAATAAAAAAATGTCAGTAACAAAACGCTCTAATTCGTTCTAATTTGCTTTTTTATGCTTAATCTAATTTCTTTAGACTAATAAAATTTACTTTTAAATTCTAAGTGAGAAAACAGCTTTTTGGGAGCCATTTGAACGTTTAATTCTAAATATCGAAATTTTAGCAACAAAACGCTCTAATTCGTTCTAATTTGCTTTTTTATGCTTAATCTAATTTCTTTTGACTAATAAAATTTACTTTTAAATTCTAAGTGAGAAAACAGATTTATGGGAGCCATTTGTACGTTTAATTCTAAATAACAAAATTTAGTAACAAAACGCGCTAATTCGTTCTAAATTGCTTATTTACGCTTAATCTAACTTATTTTCACTAATAAAATTTACTTTTAAATTTTAAGTGAGAAAACAGCTTTTTGGGAGCCATTTGAAAAGTTTAATTCTAAATAACAAAATTTTAGTAACAAAACGCTCTAAATCGTTCTAATTTGCTTTTTTATGCTTAATCTAATTTCTTTAGACTAATAAAATTTACTTTTAAATTCTAAGTGAGAAAACAGCTTTTTGGGAGCCATTTGAAAAGTTTAATTCTAAATAACAAAATTTTAGTAACAAAACGCGCTAAATCGTTCTATTTTGCTTTTTTACGCTTAATCTAATTTCTTTTGATCTAATTTCTTTAGACTAATAAAATTTACTTTTAAATTCTAAGTGAGAAAACAGATTTATGGGAGCCATTTGTACGTTTAATTCTAAATAACAAAATTTTAGTAACAAAACGCGCTAATTCGTTCTAAATTGCTTATTTACGCTTAATCTAACTTATTTTCACTAATAAAATTTACTTTTAAATTTTAAGTGAGAAAACAGCTTTTTGGGAGCCATTGAAAAGTTTAATTCTAAATAACAAAATTTTAGTAACAAAACGCTCTAAATCGTTCTAATTTGCTTTTTTATGCTTAATCTAATTTCTTTAGACTAATAAAATTTACTTTTAAATTCTAAGTGAGAAAACAGCTTTTTGGGAGCCATTTGAAAAGTTTAATTCTAATAACAAAATTTTAGTAACAAAACGCGCTAAATCGTTCTATTTTGCTTTTTTACGCTTAATCTAATTTCTTTTGATCTAATTTCTTTAGACTAATAAAATTTACTTTTAAATTCTAAGTGAGAAAACAGCTTTTTGGGAGCCATTTGAACGTTTAATTCTAAATATCAAAATTTTAGTAACAAAACGCTCTAATTCGTTCTAAATTGCTTATTTACGCTTAATCTAACTTATTTTCACTAATAAAATTTACTTTTAAATTCTAAGTGAGAAAACAGCTTTTTGGGAGCCATTTGAACGTTTAATTCTAAATAACAAAATTTTAGTAACAAAACGCGCTAATTCGTTCTAAATTGCTTATTTACGCTTAATCTAACTTATTTTCACTAATAAAATTTACTTTTAAATTCTAAGTGAGAAAACAGCTTTTTGGGAGCCATTTGAAAAGTTTAATTCTAAATAACAAAATTTTAGTAACAAAACGCTCTAAATCGTTCTAATTTGCTTTTTTATGCTTAATCTAATTTCTTTAGACTAATAAAATTTACTTTTAAATTCTAAGTGAGAAAACAGCTTTTTGGGAGCCATTTGAAAAGTTTAATTCTAAATATCAAAATTTTAGTAACAAAACGCTCTACTTCGTTCTAATTTGCTTTTTTATGCTTAATCTAATTTCTTTTGACTAATAAAATTTACTTTTAAATTTTAAGTGAGAAAACAGCTTTTTGGGAGCCATTTGAACGTTTAATTCTAAATAACAAATTTTAGTAACAAAACGCGCTAATTCGTTCTAAATTGCTTATTTACGCTTAATCTAACTTATTTTCACTAATAAAATTTACTTTTAAATTCTATGTGAGAAAACAGCTTTTTGGGAGCCATTTGAAAAGTTTAATTCTAAATAACAAAATTTTAGTAACAAAACGCTCTAAATCGTTCTAATTTGCTTTTTTATGCTTAATCTAATTTCTTTTGACTAATAAAATTTACTTTTAAATTCTAAGTGAGAAAACAGCTTTTTGGGAGCCATTTGAAAAGTTTAATTCTAAATAACAAAATTTTAGTAACAAAACGCTCTAATTCGTTCTAATTTGCTTTTTTATGCTTAATCTAATTTCTTTTGACTAATAAAATTTACTTTTAAATTCTAAGTGAGAAAACAGCTTTTTGGGAGCCATTTGTACGTTTAATTCTAAATAACAAAATTTTAGTAACAAAACGCGCTAATTCGTTCTAAATTGCTTATTTACGCTTAATCTAACTTATTTTCACTAATAAAATTTACTTTTAAATTCTAAGTGAGAAAACAGCTTTTTGGGAGCCATTTGAAAAGTTTAACTCTAAATAACAAAATTTTAGTAACAAAACGCTCTAAATCGTTCTAATTTGCTTTTTTATGCTTAATCTAATTTCTTTAGACTAATAAAATTTACTTTTAAATTCTAAGTGAGAAAACAGCTTTTTGGGAGCCATTTGAAAAGTTTAATTCTAAATATCAAAATTTTAGTAACAAAACGCTCTACTTCGTTCTAATTTGCTTTTTTATGCTTAATCTAATTTCTTTTGACTAATAAAATTTACTTTTAATTTCTAAGTGAGAAAACAGCTTTTTGGGAGCCATTTGAAACGTTTAATTCTAAATAACAAAATTTTAGTAACAAAACGCTCTAATTCGTTCTAATTTGCTTTTTTATGCTTAATCTAATTTCTTTTGACTAATAAAATTTACTTTTAATTTCTAAGTGAGAAAACAGCTTTTTGGCAGCCATTTGAACGTTTAATTCTAAATAACAAAATTTTAGTAACAAAACGCGCTAATCCGTTCTAAATTGCTTATTTACGCTTAATCTAATTTCTTTTGACTAATAAAATTAACTTTTAAATTCTAAGTGAGAAAACAGCTTTTTGGGAGCCATTTGAAAAGTTTAATTCTAAATAACAAAATTTTAGTAACAAAACGCTCTAAATCGTTCTAATTTGCTTTTTTATGCTTAATCTAATTTCTTTAGACTAATAAAATTTACTTTTAAATTCTAAGTGAGAAAACAGCTTTTTGGCAGCCATTTGAACGTTTAATTCTAAATATCAAAATTTTAGTAACAAAACGCTCTAATTCGTTCTAATTTGCTTTTTTATGCTTAATCTAATTTCTTTTGACTAATAAAATTTACTTTTAAATTCTAAGTGAGAAAACAGCTTTTTGGGAGCCATTTGAAAAGTTTTTTTCTAAATATCAAAATTTTAGTAACAAAACGCTCTAATTCGTTCTAATTTGCTTTTTTATGCTTAATCTAATTTCTTTTGACTAATAAAATTTACTTTTAAATTCTAAGTGAGAAAACAGCTTTTTGGGAGCCATTTGAAAAGTTTAACTCTAAATAACAAAATTTTAGTAACAAAACGCTCTAAATCGTTCTAATTGGCTTTTTTATGCTTAATCTAATTTCTTTAGACTAATAAAATTTACTTTTAAATTCTAAGTGAGAAAACAGCTTTTTGGGAGCCATTTGAAAAGTTTAATTCTAAATATCAAAATTTTAGTATCAAAACGCTCTACTTCGTTCTAATTTGCTTTTTTATGCTTAATCTAATTTCTTTTGACTAATAAAATTTACTTTTAAATTTTAAGTGAGAAAACAGCTTTTTGGGAGCCATTTGAACGTTTAATTCTAAATAACAAAATTTTAGTAACAAAACGCGCTAATTCGTTCTAAATTGCTTATTTACGCTTAATCTAACTTATTTTCACTAATAAAATTTACTTTTAAATTCTAAGTGAGAAAACAGCTTTTTGGGAGCCATTTGAAAAGTTTAATTCTAAATAACAAAATTTTAGTAACAAAACGCGCTAAATCGTTCTAATTTGCTTTTTTATGCTTAATCTAATTTCTTTAGACTAATAAAATTTACTTTTAATTTCTAAGTGAGAAAACAGCTTTTTGGGAGCCATTTGAAACGTTTAATTCTAAATAACAAAATTTTAGTAACAAAACGCGCTAATTCGTTCTAAATTGCTTATTTACGCTTAATCTAACTTATTTTCACTAATTAAATTCACTTTTAAATTCTAAGTGAGAAAACAGCTTTTTGGGAGCCATTTGAAAAGTTTAATTCTAAATAAAAAAATGTCAGTAACAAAACGCTCTAATTCGTTCTAATTTGCTTTTTTATGCTTAATCTAATTTCTTTAGACTAATAAAATTTACTTTTAAATTCTAAGTGAGAAAACAGCTTTTTGGGAGCCATTTGAACGTTTAATTCTAAATATCAAAATTTTAGCAACAAAACGCTCTAATTCGTTCTAATTTGCTTTTTTATGCTTAATCTAATTTCTTTTGACTAATAAAATTTACTTTTAAATTCTAAGTGAGAAAACAGATTTATGGAGCCATTTGTACGTTTAATTCTAAATAACAAAATTTTAGTAACAAAACGCGCTAATTCGTTCTAAATTGCTTATTTACGCTTAATCTAACTTATTTTCACTAATAAAATTTACTTTTAAATTTTAAGTGAGAAAACAGCTTTTTGGGAGCCATTTGAAAGTTTAATTCTAAATAACAAAATTTTAGTAACAAAACGCTCTAAATCGTTCTAATTTGCTTTTTTATGCTTAATCTAATTTCTTTAGACTACTAAAATTTACTTTTAAATTCTAAGTGAGAAAACAGCTTTTTGGGAGCCATTTGAAAAGTTTAATTCTAAATATCAAAATTTTAGTAACAAAACGCTCTACTTCGTTCTAATTTGCTTTTTTATGCTTAATCTAATTTCTTTTGACTAATAAAATTTACTTTTAAATTTTAAGTGAGAAAACAGCTTTTTGGGAGCCATTTGAACGTTTAATTCTAAATAACAAAATTTTAGTAACAAAACGCGCTAATTCGTTCTAAATTGCTTATTTACGCTTAATCTAACTTATTTTCACTAATAAAATTTACTTTTAAATTCTAAGTGAGAAAACAGCTTTTTGGGAGCCATTTGAAAAGTTTAATTCTAAATAACAAAATTTTAGTAACAAAACGCGCTAAATCGTTCTAATTTGCTTTTTTATGCTTAATCTAATTTCTTTAGACTAATAAAATTTACTTTTAATTTCTAAGTGAGAAAACAGCTTTTTGGGAGCCATTTGAAACGTTTAATTCTAATAACAAAATTTTAGTAACAAAACGCGCTAATTCGTTCTAAATTGCTTATTTACGCTTAATCTAACTTATTTTCACTAATTAAATTTACTTTTAAATTCTAAGTGAGAAAACAGCTTTTTGGGAGCCATTTGAAAAGTTTAATTCTAAATAAAAAAATGTTAGTAACAAAACGCTCTAATTCGTTCTAATTTGCTTTTTTATGCTTAATCTAATTTCTTTAGACTAATAAAATTTACTTTTAAATTCTAAGTGAGAAAACAGCTTTTTGGCAGCCATTTGAACGTTTAATTCTAAATAACAAAATTTTAGTAACAAAACGCGCTAATCCGTTCTAAATTGCTTATTTACGCTTAATCTAACTTATTTTCACTAATAAAATTTACTTTTAAATTCTAAGTGAGAAAACAGCTTTTTGGGAGCCATTTGAAAAGTTTAATTCTAAATAACAAAATTTTAGTAACAAAACGCTCTAATTCGTTCTAATTTGCTTTTTTATGCTTAATCTAATTTCTTTTGACTAATAAAATTTACTTTTAAATTCTAAGTGAGAAAACAGCTTTTTGGGAGCCATTTG
>CAJVRQ020000009.1:0-43770 GCA_911728435.2 Apoderus coryli
TACTTAGAATTTAAAAGTAAATTTTATTAGTGAAAATAAGTTAGATTAAGCGTAAATAAGCAATTTAGAACGAATTAGCGCGTTTTGTTACTAAAATTTTGTTATTTAGAATTAAACTTTTCAAATGGCTCCCAAAAAGCTGTTTTCTCACTTGGAATTTAAAAGTAAATTTTATTAGTCTAAAGAAATTAGATTAAGCATAAAAAAGCAAATTAGAACGATTTAGAGCGTTTTGTTACTAAAATTTTGTTATTTAGAATTAAACTTTTCAAATGGCTCCCAAAAAGCTGTTTTCTCACTTAGAAATTAAAAGTAAATTTTATTAGTCAAAAGAAATTAGATTAAGCATAAAAAAGCAAATTAGAACGAATTAGAGCGTTTTGTTACTAAAATTTTGTTATTTAGAATTAAACGTTTCAAATGGCTCCCAAAAAGCTGTTTTCTCACTTAGAAATTAAAAGTAAATTTTATTAGTCAAAAGAAATTAGATTAAGCATAAAAAAGCAAATTAGAACGAATTAGAGCGTTTTGTTACTAAAATTTTGTTATTTAGAATTAAACTTTTCAAATGGCTCCCAAAAAGCTGTTTTCATACTTAGAATTTAAAAGTAAATTTTATTAGTGAAAATAAGTTAGATTAAGCGTAAATAAGCAATTTAGAACGAATTAGCGCGTTTTGTTACTAAAATTTTGTTATTTAGAATTAAACTTTTCAAATGGCTCCCAAAAAGCTGTTTTCTCACTTGGAATTTAAAAGTAAATTTTATTAGTGAAAATAAGTTAGATTAAGCGTAAATAAGCAATTTAGAACGAATTAGCGCGTTTTGTTACTAAAATTTTGTTATTTAGAATTAAAGTTTTCAAATGGCTCCCAAAAAGCTGTTTTCTCACTTGGAATTTAAAAGTAAATTTTATTAGTCTAAAGAAATTAGATTAAGCATAAAAAAGCAAATTAGAACGAATTAGAGCGTTTTGTTACTAAAATTTTGTTATTTAGAATTAAACGTTTCAAATGGCTCCCAAAAAGCTGTTTTCTCACTTAGAAATTAAAAGTAAATTTTATTAGTCAAAAGAAATTAGATTAAGCATAAAAAAGCAAATTAGAACGAATTAGAGCGTTTTGTTACTAAAATTTTGTTATTTAGAATTAAACTTTTCAAATGGCTCCCAAAAAGCTGTTTTCTTACTTAGAATTTAAAAGTAAATTTTATTACTGAAAATAAGTTAGATTAAGCGTAACTAAGCAATTTACAACGAATTAGCGCGTTTTGTTACTAAAATTTTGTTATTTAGAATTAAACGTTCAAATGGCTCCCAAAAAGCTGTTTTCTCACTTAGAATTTAAAAGTAAATTTTATTAGTGAAAATAAGTTAGATTAAGCGTAAATAAGCAATTTAGAACGAATTAGCGCGTTTTGTTACTAAAATTTTGATATTTAGAATTAAACGTTCAAATGGCTCACAAAAAGCTGTTTTCTCACTTAGAATTTAAAAGTAAATTTTATTAGTGAAAATAAGTTAGATTAAGCGTAAATAAGCAATTTAGAACGAATTAGCGCGTTTTGTTACTAAAATTTTAATATTTAGAATTAAACGATCAAATGGCTCCCAAAAAGCTGTTTTCTCACTTAGACATTAAAAGTAAATTTTATTAGTGAAAATAAGTTAGATTAAGCGTAAATAAGCAATTTACAACGAATTAGCGCGTTTTGTTACTAAAATTTTATTATTTAGAATTAAACTTTTCAAATGGCTCCCAAAAAGCTGTTTTCACACTTAGAATTTAAAAGTAAATTTTATTAGTGAAAATAAGTTAGATTAAGCGTAAATAAGCAATTTAGAACGAATTAGCGCGTTTTGTTACTAAAATTTTAATATTTAGAATTAAACGTTCAAATGGCTCCCAAAAAGGTGTTTTCTCACTTAGAATTTAAAAGTAAATTTTATTAGTGAAAATAAGTTAGAATAAGCGTAAATAAGCAATTTAGAACGAATTAGCGCGTTTTGTTACTAAAATTTTGATATTTAGAATTAAACGTTCAAATGGCTCAGAAAAAGCTGTTTTCTCACTTAGAATTTAAAAGTAAATTTTATTAGTGAAAATAAGTTAGATTAAGCGTAAATAAGCAATTTAGAACGAATTAGCGCGTTTTGTTACTAAAATTTTGATATTTAGAATTAAACGTTCAAATGGCTCCCAAAAAGCTGTTTTCTCACTTAGAATTTAAAAGTAAATTTTATTAGTCAAAAGAAATTAGATTAAGCATAAAAAAGCAAATTAGAACGAATTAGAGCGTTTTGTTACTAAAATTTTGTTATTTAGAATTAAACGTTTCAAATGGCTCCCAAAAAGCTGTTTTCTCACTTAGAAATTAAAAGTAAATTTTATTAGTCAAAAGAAATTAGATTAAGCATAAAAAAGCAAATTAGAACGAATTAGAGCGTTTTGTTACTAAAATTTTGTTATTTAGAATTAAACTTTTCAAATGGCTTCCAAAAAGCTGTTTTCTTACTTAGAATTTAAAAGTAAATTTTATTAGTGATAATAAGTTAGATTAAGCGTAAATAAGCAATTTACAACGAATTAACGCGTTTTGTTACTAAAATTTTGTTATTTAGAATAAAACTTTTCAAATGGCTCCCAAAAAGCTGTTTTCACACTTAGAATTTAAAAGTAAATTTTATTAGTGAAAATAAGTTAGATTAAGCGTAAATAAGCAATTTAGAACGAATTAGCGCGTTTTGTTACTAAAATTTTGTTATTTAGAATTAAACTTTTCAAATGGCTCCCAAAAAGCTGTTTTCTCACTTGGAATTTAAAAGTAAATTTTATTAGTCTAAAGAAATTAGATTAAGCATAAAAAAGCAAATTAGAACGATTTAGAGCATTTTGTTACTAAAATTTTGTTATTTAGAATTAAACTTTTCAAATGGCTCCCAAAAAGCTGTTTTCTCACTTAGAAATTAAAAGTAAATTTTATTAGTCAAAAGAAATTAGATTAAGCATAAAAAAGCAAATTAGACCGAATTAGAGCGTTTTGTTACTAAAATTTTGTTATTTAGAATTAAACGTTTCAAATGGCTCCCAAAAAGCTGTTTTCTCACTTAGAAATTAAAAGTAAATTTTATTACTGAAAATAAGTTAGATTAAGCGTAAATAAGCAATTTACAACGAATTAGCGCGTTTTGTTACTAAAATTTTGTTATTTAGAATTAAACGTTCAAATGGCTCCCAAAAAGCTGTTTTCTCACTTAGAATTTAAAAGTAAATTTTATTAGTGAAAATAAGTTAGATTAAGCGTAAATAAGCAATTTAGAACGAATTAGCGCGTTTTGTTACTAAAATTTTGATATTTAGAATTAAACGTTCAAATGGCTCACAAAAAGCTGTTTTCTCACTTAGAATTTAAAAGTAAATTTTATTAGTGAAAATAAGTTAGATTAAGCGTAAATAAGCAATTTAGAACGAATTAGCGCGTTTTGTTACTAAAATTTTAATATTTAGAATTAAACGATCAAATGGCTCCCAAAAAGCTGTTTTCTCACTTAGAATTTAAAAGTAAATTTTATTAGTCAAAAGAAATTAGATTAAGCATAAAAAAGCAAATTAGAACGAATTAGAGCGTTTTGTTACTAAAATTTTGTTATTTAGAATTAAACGTTTCAAATGGCTCCCAAAAAGCTGTTTTCTCACTTAGACATTAAAAGTAAATTTTATTAGTCAAAAGAAATTAGATGAAGCATAAAAAAGCAAATTAGAACGAATTAGCGCGTTTTGTTACTAAAATTTTGTTATTTAGAATTAAACTTTTCAAATGGCTCCCAAAAAGCTGTTTTCTCACTTGGAATTTAAAAGTAAATTTTATTAGTCTAAAGAAATTAGATTAAGCATAAAAAAGCAAATTAGAACGATTTAGAGCGTTTTGTTACTAAAATTTTGTTATTTAGAATTAAACTTTTCAAATGGCTCCCAAAAAGCTGTTTTCTCACTTAGAAATTAAAAGTAAATTTTATTAGTCAAAAGAAATTAGATTAAGCATAAAAAAGAAAATTAGACCGAATTAGAGCGTTTTGTTACTAAAATTTTGTTATTTAGAATTAAATGTTTCAAATGGCTCCCAAAAAGCTGTTTTCTCACTTAGAAATTAAAAGTAAATTTTATTACTGAAAATAAGTTAGATTAAGCGTAAATAAGCAATTTACAACGAATTAGCGCGTTTTGTTACTAAAATTTTGTTATTTAGAATTAAACGTTCAAATGGCTCCCAAAAAGCTGTTTTCTCACTTAGAATTTAAAAGTAAATTTTATTAGTGAAAATAAGTTAGATTAAGCGTAAATAAGCAATTTAGAACGAATTAGCGCGTTTTGTTACTAAAATTTTGATATTTAGAATTAAACGTTCAAATGGCTCACAAAAAGCTGTTTTCTCACTTAGAATTTAAAAGTAAATTTTATTAGTGAAAATAAGTTAGATTAAGCGTAAATAAGCAATTTAGAACGAATTAGCGCGTTTTGTTACTAAAATTTTAATATTTAGAATTAAACGATCAAATGGCTCCCAAAAAGCTGTTTTCTCACTTAGAATTTAAAAGTAAATTTTATTAGTCAAAAGAAATTAGATTAAGCATAAAAAAGCAAATTAGAACGAATTAGAGCGTTTTGTTACTAAAATTTTGTTATTTAGAATTAAACGTTTCAAATGGCTCCAAAAAGCTGTTTTCTCACTTAGACATTAAAAGTAAATTTTATTAGTCAAAAGAAATTAGATGAAGCATAAAAAAGCAAATTAGAACGAATTAGAGCGTTTTGTTACTAAAATTTTGTTATTTAGAATTAAACTTTTCAAATGGCTCCCAAAAAGCTGTTTTCTTACTTAGAATTTAAAAGTAAATTTTATTAGTGAAAATAAGTTAGATTAAGCGTAAATAAGCAAGTTACAACGAATTAGCGCGTTTTGTTACTAAAATTTTAATATTTAGAATTAAACGTTCAAATGGCTCCCAAAAAGCTGTTTTCTCACTTAGAATTTAAAAGTAAATTTTATTAGTGAAAATAAGTTAGAATAAGCGTAAATAAGCAATTTACAACGAATTAGCGCGTTTTGTTACTAAAATTTTGTTATTTAGAATTAAACGTTCAAATGGCTCCCAAAAAGCTGTTTTCTCACTTAGAATTTAAAAGTAAATTTTATTAGTGAAAATAAGTTAGATTAAGCGTAAATAAGCAATTTACAACGAATTAGCGCGTTTTGTTACTAAAATTTTATTATTTAGAATTAAACTTTTCAAATGGCTCCCAAAAAGCTGTTTTCACACTTAGAATTTAAAAGTAAATTTTATTAGTGAAAATAAGTTAGATTAAGCGTAAATAAGCAATTTAGAACGAATTAGCGCGTTTTGTTACTAAAATTTTAATATTTAGAATTAAACGTTCAAATGGCTCCCAAAAAGCTGTTTTCTCACTTAGAATTTAAAAGTAAATTTTATTAGTGAAAATAAGTTAGAATAAGCGTAAATAAGCAATTTAGAACGAATTAGCGCGTTTTGTTACTAAAATTTTGATATTTAGAATTAAACGTTCAAATGGCTCAGAAAAAGCTGTTTTCTCACTTAGAATTTAAAAGTAAATTTATTAGTGAAAATAAGTTAGATTAAGCGTAAATAAGCAATTTACAACGAATTAGCGCGTTTTGTTACTAAAATTTTGATATTTAGAATTAAACGTTCAAATGGCTCCCAAAAAGCTGTTTTCTCACTTAGAATTTAAAAGTAAATTTTATTAGTCAAAAGAAATTAGATTAAGCATAAAAAAGCAAATTAGAACGAATTAGAGCGTTTTGTTACTAAAATTTTGTTATTTAGAATTAAACGTTTCAAATGGCTCCCAAAAAGCTGTTTTCTCACTTAGAAATTAAAAGTAAATTTTATTAGTCAAAAGAAATTAGATTAAGCATAAAAAAGCAAATTAGAACGAATTAGAGCGTTTTGTTACTAAAATTTTGTTATTTAGAATTAAACTTTTCAAATGGCTTCCAAAAAGCTGTTTTCTTACTTAGAATTTAAAAGTAAATTTTATTAGTGAAAATAAGTTAGATTAAGCGTAAATAAGCAATTTTCAACGAATTAGCGCGTTTTGTTACTAAAATTTTGTTATTTAGAATTAAACTTTTCAAATGGCTCCCAAAAAGCTGTTTTCACACTTAGAATTTAAAAGTAAATTTTATTAGTGAAAATAAGTTAGATTAAGCGTAAATAAGCAATTTAGAACGAATTAGCGCGTTTTGTTACTAAAATTTTGTTATTTAGAATTAAACTTTTCAAATGGCTCCAAAAAGCTGTTTTCTCACTTGGAATTTAAAAGTAAATTTTATTAGTCTAAAGAAATTAGATTAAGAATAAATAAGCAATTTAGAACGAATTAGCGCGTTTTGTTACTAAAATTTTGTTATTTAGAATTAAACTTTTCAAATGGCTCCAAAAAGCTGTTTTCTCACTTAGAAATTAAAAGTAAATTTTATTAGTCAAAAGAAATTAGATTAAGCATAAAAAAGCAAATTAGAACGAATTAGAGCGTTTTGTTACTAAAATTTTGTTATTTAGAATTAAACTTTCCAAATGGCTCCCAAAAAGCTGTTTTCATACTTAGAATTTAAAAGTAAATTTTATTAGTGAAAATAAGTTAGATTAAGCGTAAATAAGCAATTTAGAACGAATTAGCGCGTTTTGTTACTAAAATTTTGTTATTTAGAATTAAACTTTTCAAATGGCTCCCAAAAAGCTGTTTTCTCACTTGGAATTTAAAAGTAAATTTTATTAGTGAAAATAAGTTAGATTAAGCGTAAATAAGCAATTTAGAACGAATTAGCGCGTTTTGTTACTAAAATTTTGATATTTAGAATTAAACGTTCAAATGGCTCACAAAAAGCTGTTTTCTCACTTAGAATTTAAAAGTAAATTTTATTAGTGAAAATAAGTTAGATTAAGCGTAAATAAGCAATTTAGAACGAATTAGCGCGTTTTGTTACTAAAATTTTAATATTTAGAATTAAACGATCAAATGGCTCCCAAAAAGCTGTTTTCTCACTTAGAATTTAAAAGTAAATTTTATTAGTCAAAAGAAATTAGATTAAGCATAAAAAAGCAAATTAGAACGAATTAGAGCGTTTTGTTACTAAAATTTTGTTATTTAGAATTAAACGTTTCAAATGGCTCCCAAAAAGCTGTTTTCTCACTTAGACATTAAAAGTAAATTTTATTAGTCAAAAGAAATTAGATGAAGCATAAAAAAGCAAATTAGAACGAATTAGAGCGTTTTGTTACTAAAATTTTGTTATTTAGAATTAAACTTTTCAAATGGCTCCCAAAAAGCTGTTTTCTTACTTAGAATTTAAAAGTAAATTTTATTAGTGAAAATAAGTTAGATTAAGCGTAAATAAGCAAGTTACAACGAATTAGCGCGTTTTGTTACTAAAATTTTAATATTTAGAATTAAACGTTCAAATGGCTCCCAAAAAGCTGTTTTCTCACTTAGAATTTAAAAGTAAATTTTATTAGTGAAAATAAGTTAGAATAAGCGTAAATAAGCAATTTACAACGAATTAGCGCGTTTTGTTACTAAAATTTTGTTATTTAGAATTAAACGTTCAAATGGCTCCCAAAAAGCTGTTTTCTCACTTAGAATTTAAAAGTAAATTTTATTAGTGAAAATAAGTTAGATTAAGCGTAAATAAGCAATTTACAACGAATTAGCGCGTTTTGTTACTAAAATTTTATTATTTAGAATTAAACTTTTCAAGCTCCCAAAAAGCTGTTTTCACACTTAGAATTTAAAAGTAAATTTTATTAGTGAAAATAAGTTAGATTAAGCGTAAATAAGCAATTTAGAACGAATTAGCGCGTTTTGTTACTAAAATTTTAATATTTAGAATTAAACGTTCAAATGGCTCCCAAAAAGCTGTTTTCTCACTTAGAATTTAAAAGTAAATTTTATTAGTGAAAATAAGTTAGAATAAGCGTAAATAAGCAATTTAGAACGAATTAGCGCGTTTTGTTACTAAAATTTTGATATTTAGAATTAAACGTTCAAATGGCTCAGAAAAAGCTGTTTTCTCACTTAGAATTTAAAAGTAAATTTATTAGTGAAAATAAGTTAGATTAAGCGTAAATAAGCAATTTACAACGAATTAGCGCGTTTTGTTACTAAAATTTTGATATTTAGAATTAAACGTTCAAATGGCTCCCAAAAAGCTGTTTTCTCACTTAGAATTTAAAAGTAAATTTTATTAGTCAAAAGAAATTAGATTAAGCATAAAAAAGCAAATTAGAACGAATTAGAGCGTTTTGTTACTAAAATTTTGTTATTTAGAATTAAACGTTTCAAATGGCTCCCAAAAAGCTGTTTTCTCACTTAGAAATTAAAAGTAAATTTTATTAGTCAAAAGAAATTAGATTAAGCATAAAAAAGCAAATTAGAACGAATTAGAGCGTTTTGTTACTAAAATTTTGTTATTTAGAATTAAACTTTTCAAATGGCTTCCAAAAAGCTGTTTTCTTACTTAGAATTTAAAAGTAAATTTTATTAGTGAAAATAAGTTAGATTAAGCGTAAATAAGCAATTTTCAACGAATTAGCGCGTTTTGTTACTAAAATTTTGTTATTTAGAATTAAACTTTTCAAATGGCTCCCAAAAAGCTGTTTTCACACTTAGAATTTAAAAGTAAATTTTATTAGTGAAAATAAGGTAGATTAAGCGTAAATAAGCAATTTAGAACGAATTAGCGCGTTTTGTTACTAAAATTTTGTTATTTAGAATTAAACTTTTCAAATGGCTCCCAAAAAGCTGTTTTCTCACTTGGAATTTAAAAGTAAATTTTATTAGTCTAAAGAAATTAGATTAAGCATAAAAAAGCAAATTAGAACGATTTAGAGCGTTTTGTTACTAAAATTTTGTTATTTAGAATTAAACTTTTCAAATGGCTCCCAAAAAGCTGTTTTCTCACTTAGAAATTAAAAGTAAATTTTATTAGTCAAAAGAAATTAGATTAAGCATAAAAAAGCAAATTAGACCGAATTAGAGCGTTTTGTTACTAAAATTTTGTTATTTAGAATTAAACGTTTCAAATGGCTCCCAAAAAGCTGTTTTCTCACTTAGAAATTAAAAGTAAATTTTATTAGTCAAAAGAAATTAGATTAAGCATAAAAAAGCAAATTAGAACGAATTAGAGCGTTTTGTTACTAAAATTTTGTTATTTAGAATTAAACTTTCCAAATGGCTCCCAAAAAGCTGTTTTCATACTTAGAATTTAAAAGTAAATTTTATTAGTGAAAATAAGTTAGATTAAGCGTAAATAAGCAATTTAGAACGAATTAGCGCGTTTTGTTACTAAAATTTTGTTATTTAGAATTAAACTTTTCAAATGGCTCCCAAAAAGCTGTTTTCTCACTTGGAATTTAAAAGTAAATTTTATTAGTGAAAATAAGTTAGATTAAGCGTAAATAAGCAATTTAGAACGAATTAGCGCGTTTTGTTACTAAAATTTTGTTATTTAGAATTAAACTTTTCAAATGGCTCCCAAAAAGCTGTTTTCTCACTTGGAATTTAAAAGTAAATTTTATTAGTCTAAAGAAATTAGATTAAGCATAAAAAAGCAAATTAGAACGAATTAGAGCGTTTTGTTACTAAAATTTTGTTATTTAGAATTAAACGTTTCAAATGGCTCCCAAAAAGCTGTTTTCTCACTTAGAAATTAAAAGTAAATTTTATTAGTCAAAAGAAATTAGATTAAGCATAAAAAAGCAAATTAGAACGAATTAGAGCGTTTTGTTACTAAAATTTTGTTATTTAGAATTAAACTTTTCAAATGGCTCCCAAAAAGCTGTTTTCTTACTTAGAATTTAAAAGTAAATTTTATTAGTGAAAATAAGTTAGATTAAGCGTAAATAAGCAATTTAGAACGAATTAGCGCGTTTTGTTACTAAAATTTTGATATTTAGAATTAAACGTTCAAATGGCTCACAAAAAGCTGTTTTCTCACTTAGAATTTAAAAGTAAATTTTATTAGTGAAAATAAGTTAGATTAAGCGTAAATAAGCAATTTAGAACGAATTAGCGCGTTTTGTTACTAAAATTTTAATATTTAGAATTAAACGTTCAAATGGCTCCCAAAAAGCTGTTTTCTCACTTAGAATTTAAAAGTAAATTTTATTAGTCAAAAGAAATTAGATTAAGCATAAAAAAGCAAATTAGAACGAATTAGAGCGTTTTGTTACTAAAATTTTGTTATTTAGAATTAAACGTTTCAAATGGCTCCCAAAAAGCTGTTTTCTCACTTAGACATTAAAAGTAAATTTTATTAGTCAAAAGAAATTAGATTAAGCATAAAAAAGCAAATTAGAACGAATTAGAGCGTTTTGTTACTAAAATTTTGTTATTTAGAATTAAACTTTTCAAATGGCTCCCAAAAAGCTGTTTTCTTACTTAGAATTTAAAAGTAAATTTTATTAGTGAAAATAAGTTAGATTAAGCGTAAATAAGCAATTTACAACGAATTAGCGCGTTTTGTTACTAAAATTTTGTTATTTAGAATTAAACTTTTCAAATGGCTCCCAAAAAGCTGTTTTCTCACTTGGAATTTAAAAGTAAATTTTATTAGTCTAAAGAAATTAGATTAAGCATAAAAAAGCCAATTAGAACGAATTAGAGCGTTTTGTTACTAAAATTTTGTTATTTAGAATTAAACTTTTCAAATGGCTCCCAAAAAGCTGTTTTCTCACTTAGAAATTAGAAGTAAATTTTATTAGTCAAAAGAAATTAGATTAAGCATAAAAAAGCAAATTAGAACGAATTAGAGCGTTTTGTTACTAAAATTTTGTTATTTATAATTAAACTTTTCAAATGGCTCCCAAAAAGCTGTTTTCTCACTTAGAAATTAAAAGCAAATTTTATTAGTCAAAAGAAATTAGATTAAGCATAAAAAAGCAAATGAGAACGAATTAGAGCGTTTTGTTACTAAAATTTTGTTATTTAGAATTAAACTTTTCAAATGGCTCCCAAAAAGTTGTTTTCATACTTAGAAATTAAAAGTAGATTTTATTAGTGAAAATAAGTTAGAATAAGCGTAAATAAGCAATTTAGAACGAATTAGCGCGTTTTGTTACTAAAATTTTGATATTTAGAATTAAACGTTCAAATGGCTCACAAAAAGCTGTTTTCTCACTTAGAATTTAAAAGTAAATTTTATTAGTGAAAATAAGTTAGAATAAGCGTAAATAAGCAATTTAGAACGAATTAGCGCATTTTGTTACTAAAATTTTGATATTTAGAATTAAACGTTCAAATGGCTCTGAAAAAGCTGTTTTCTCACTTAGAATTTAAAAGTAAATTTTATTAGTGAAAATAAGTTAGATTAAGCGTAAATAAGCAATTTAGAACGAATTAGCGCGTTTTGTTACTAAAATTTTGATATTTAGAATTAAACGTTCAAATGGCTCCCAAAAAGCTGTTTTCTCACTTAGAATTTAAAAGTAAATTTTATTAGTGAAAATAAGTTAGATTAAGCATAAAAAAGCAAATTAGAACGAATTAGAGCGTTTTGTTACTAAAATTTTGTTATTTAGAATTAAACGTTTCAAATGGCTCCCAAAAAGCTGTTTTCTCACTTAGAAATTAAAAGTAAATTTTATTAGTCAAAAGAAATTAGATTAAGCATAAAAAAGCAAATTAGAACGAATTAGAGCGTTTTGTTACTAAAATTTTGTTATTTAGAATTAAACTTTTCAAATGGCTTCCAAAAAGCTGTTTTCTTACTTAGAATTTAAAAGTAAATTTTATTAGTGAAAATAAGTTAGATTAAGCGTAAATAAGCAATTTACAACGAATTAGCGCGTTTTGTTACTAAAATTTTGTTATTTAGAATTAAACTTTTCAAATGGCTCCCAAAAAGCTGTTTTCACACTTAGAATTTAAAAGTAAATTTTATTAGTGAAAATAAGTTAGATTAAGCGTAAATAAGCAATTTAGAACGAATTAGCGCGTTTTGTTACTAAAATTTTGTTATTTAGAATTAAACTTTTCAAATGGCTCCCAAAAAGCTGTTTTCTCACTTGGAATTTAAAAGTAAATTTTATTAGTCTAAAGAAATTAAATTAAGCATAAAAAAGCAAATTAGAACGATTTAGAGCGTTTTGTTACTAAAATTTTGTTATTTAGAATTAAACTTTTCAAATGGCTCCCAAAAAGCTGTTTTCTCACTTAGAAATTAAAAGTAAATTTTATTAGTCAAAAGAAATTAGATTCAGCATAAAAAAGCAAATTAGAACGATTTAGCGCGTTTTGTTACTAAAATTTTGTTATTTAGAATTAAACTTTTCAAATGGCTCCCAAAAAGCTGTTTTCACACTTAGAATTTAAAAGTAAATTTTATTAGTGAAAATAAGTTAGATTAAGCGTAAATAAGCAATTTAGAACGAATTAGCGCGTTTTGTTACTAAAATTTTGTTATTTAGAATTAAACTTTTCAAATGGCTCCCAAAAAGCTGTTTTCTCACTTAGAAATTAAAAGTAAATTTTATTAGTCTAAAGAAATTAGATTAAGCATAAAAAAGCAAATTAGAACGATGTAGCGCGTTTTGTTACTAAAATTTTGTTATTTAGAATTAAACTTTTCAAATGGCTCCCAAAAAGCTGTTTTCACACTTAGAATTTAAAAGTAAATTTTATTAGTGAAAATAAGTTAGATTAAGCGTAAATAAGCAATTTAGAACGAATTAGCGCGTTT
Organism: Apoderus coryli; assembly: GCA_911728435.2. Classification (NCBI taxonomy): domain Eukaryota; kingdom Metazoa; phylum Arthropoda; class Insecta; order Coleoptera; family Attelabidae; genus Apoderus; species Apoderus coryli. The sequence goes on from CAJVRQ020000009.1 coordinate 12,777, forward strand.
TGTTACTAAAATTTTGTTATTTAGAATTAAACTTTTCAAATGGCTCCCAAAAAGCTGTTTTCTCACTTGGAATTTAAAAGTAAATTTTATTAGTGAAAATAAGTTAGATTAAGCGTAAATAAGCAATTTAGAACGAATTAGCGCGCTTTGTTACTAAAATTTTGTTATTTAGAATTAAACTTTTCAAATGGCTCCCAAAAAGCTGTTTTCTCACTTGGAATTTAAAAGTAAATTTTATTAGTCTAAAGAAATTAGATTAAGCATAAAAAAGCAAATTAGAACGAATTAGAGCGTTTTGTTACTAAAATTTTGTTATTTAGAATTAAACGTTTCAAATGGCTCCCAAAAAGCTGTTTTCTCACTTAGAAATTAAAAGTAAATTTTATTAGTCAAAAGAAATTAGATTAAGCATAAAAAAGCAAATTAGAACGAATTAGAGCGTTTTGTTACTAAAATTTTGTTATTTAGAATTAAACTTTTCAAATGGCTCCCAAAAAGCTGTTTTCTCACTTAGAATTTAAAAGTAAATTTTATTAGTCAAAAGAAATTAGATTAAGCATAAAAAAGCAAATTAGAACGAATTAGAGCGTTTTGTTACTAAAATTTTGTTATTTAGAATTAAACTTTTCAAATGGCTCCCAAAAAGCTGTTTTCACACTTAGAATTTAAAAGTAAATTTTATTAGTGAAAATAAGTTAGATTAAGCGTAAATAAGCAATTTAGAACGAATTAGCGCGTTTTGTTACTAAAATTTTGTTATTTAGAATTAAACTTTTCAAATGGCTCCCAAAAAGCTGTTTTCTCACTTAGAAATTAAAAGTAAATTTTATTAGTCTAAAGAAATTAGATTAAGCATAAAAAAGCAAATTAGAACGATGTAGCGCGTTTTGTTACTAAAATTTTGTTATTTAGAATTAAACTTTTCAAATGGCTCCCAAAAAGCTGTTTTCACACTTAGAATTTAAAAGTAAATTTTATTAGTGAAAATAAGTTAGATTAAGCGTAAATAAGCAATTTAGAACGAATTAGCGCGTTTTGTTACTAAAATTTTGTTATTTAGAATTAAACTTTTCAAATGGCTCCCAAAAAGCTGTTTTCTCACTTGGAATTTAAAAGTAAATTTTATTAGTGAAAATAAGTTAGATTAAGCGTAAATAAGCAATTTAGAACGAATTAGCGCGCTTTGTTACTAAAATTTTGTTATTTAGAATTAAACTTTTCAAATGGCTCCCAAAAAGCTGTTTTCTCACTTGGAATTTAAAAGTAAATTTTATTAGTCTAAAGAAATTAGATTAAGCATAAAAAAGCAAATTAGAACGAATTAGAGCGTTTTGTTACTAAAATTTTGTTATTTAGAATTAAACGTTTCAAATGGCTCCCAAAAAGCTGTTTTCTCACTTAGAAATTAAAAGTAAATTTTATTAGTCAAAAGAAATTAGATTAAGCATAAAAAAGCAAATTAGAACGAATTAGAGCGTTTTGTTACTAAAATTTTGTTATTTAGAATTAAACTTTTCAAATGGCTCCCAAAAAGCTGTTTTCTCACTTAGAATTTAAAAGTAAATTTTATTAGTCAAAAGAAATTAGATTAAGCATAAAAAAGCAAATTAGAACGAATTAGAGCGTTTTGTTACTAAAATTTTGTTATTTAGAATTAAACGTTTCAAATGGCTCCCAAAAAGCTGTTTTCTCACTTAGAAATTAAAAGTAAATTTTATTAGTCAAAAGAAATTAGATTAAGCATAAAAAAGCAAATTAGAACGAATTAGAGCGTTTTGTTACTAAAATTTTGTTATTTAGAATTAAACTTTTCAAATGGCTCCCAAAAAGCTGTTTTCTTACTTAGAATTTAAAAGTAAATTTTATTAGTGAAAATAAGTTAGATTAAGCGTAAATAAGCAATTTAGAACGAATTAGCGCGTTTTGTTACTAAAATTTTGATATTTAGAATTAAACGTTCAAATGGCTCACAAAAAGCTGTTTTCTCACTTAGAATTTAAAAGTAAATTTTATTAGTGAAAATAACTTAGATTAAGCGTAAATAAGCAATTTAGAACGAATTAGCGCGTTTTGGTACTAAAATTTTGTTATTTAGAATTAAACGTTTCAAATGGCTCCCAAAAAGCTGTTTTCTCACTTAGACATTAAAAGTAAATTTTATTAGTCAAAAGAAATTAGATTAAGCATAAAAAAGCAAATTAGAACGAATTAGAGCGTTTTGTTACTAAAATTTTGTTATTTAGAATTAAACTTTTCAAATGGCTCCCAAAAAGCTGTTTTCTTACTTAGAATTTAAAAGTAAATTTTATTAGTGAAAATAAGTTAGATTAAGCGTAAATAAGCAATTTAGAACAAATTAGCGCGTTTTGTTACTAAAATTTTAATATTTAGAATTAAACGTTCAAATGGCTCCCAAAAAGCTGTTTTCTCACTTAGAATTTAAAAGTAAATTTTATTAGTCAAAAGAAATTAGATTAAGCATAAAAAAGCAAATTAGAACGAATTAGAGCGTTTTGTTACTAAAATTTTGTTATTTAGAATTAAACGTTTCAAATGGCTCCCAAAAAGCTGTTTTCTCACTTAGACATTAAAAGTAAATTTTATTAGTCAAAAGAAATTAGATTAAGCATAAAAAAGCAAATTAGAACGAATTAGAGCGGTTTGTTACTAAAATTTTGTTATTTAGAATTAAACTTTTCAAATGGCTCCCAAAAAGCTGTTTTCTTACTTAGAATTTAAAAGTAAATTTTATTAGTGAAAATAAGTTAGATTAAGCGTAAATAAGCAATTTACAACGAATTAGCGCGTTTTGTTACTAAAATTTTATTATTTAGAATTAAAATTTTCAAATGGCTCCCAAAAAGCTGTTTTCACACTTAGAATTTAAAAGTAAATTTTATTAGTGAAAATAAGTTAGATTAAGCGTAAATAAGCAATTTAGAACGAATTAGCGCGTTTTGTTACTAAAATTTTAATATTTAGAATTAAACGTTCAAATGGCTCCCAAAAAGCTGTTTTCTCACTTAGAATTTAAAAGTAAATTTTATTAGTCAAAAGAAATTAGATTAAGCATAAAAAAGCAAATTAGAACAAATTAGAGCGTTTTGTTACTAAAATTTTGTTATTTAGAATTAAACGTTTCAAGTGGCTCCCAAAAAGCTGTTTTCTCACTTAGAAATTAAAAGTAAATTTTATTAGTCAAAAGAAATTAGATTAAGCATAAAAAAGCAAATTAGAACGAATTAGAGCGTTTTGTTACTAAAATTTTGTTATTTAGAATTAAACTTTTCAAATGGCTTCCAAAAAGCTGTTTTCTTACTTAGAATTTAAAAGTAAATTTTATTAGTGAAAATAAGTTAGATTAAGCGTAAATAAGCAATTTACAACGAATTAGCGCGTTTTGTTACTAAAATTTTGTTATTTAGAATTAAACTTTTCAAATGGCTCCCAAAAAGCTGTTTTCACACTTAGAATTTAAAAGTAAATTTTATTAGTGAAAATAAGTTAGATTAAGCGTAAATAAGCAATTTAGAACGAATTAGCGCGTTTTGTTACTAAAATTTTGTTATTTAGAATTAAACTTTTCAAATGGCTCCCAAAAAGCTGTTTTCTCACTTGGAATTTAAAAGTAAATTTTATTAGTCTAAAGAAATTAGATTAAGCATAAAAAAGCAAATTAGAACGATTTAGAGCGTTTTGTTACTAAAATTTTGTTATTTAGAATTAAACTTTTCAAATGGCTCCCAAAAAGCTGTTTTCTCACTTAGAAATTAAATGTAAATTTTATTAGTCAAAAGAATTTAGATTAAGCATAAAAAAGCAAATTAGAACGAATTAGAGCGTTTTGTTACTAAAATTTTGTTATTTAGAATTAAACGTTTCAAATGGCTCCCAAAAAGCTGTTTTCTCACTTAGAAATTAAAAGTAAATTTTATTAGTCAAAAGAAATTAGATTAAGCATAAAAAAGCAAATTAGAACGAATTAGAGCGTTTTGTTACTAAAATTTTGTTATTTAGAATTAAACTTTCCAAATGGCTCCCAAAAAGCTGTTTTCATACTTAGAATTTAAAAGTAAATTTTATTAGTCTAAAGAAATTAGATTAAGCATAAAAAAGCAAATTAGAACGCTTTAGCGCGTTTTGTTACTAAAATTTTGTTATTTAGAATTAAACTTTTCAAATGGCTCCCAAAAAGCTGTTTTCTCACTTAGAATTTAAAAGTAAATTGTATTAGTGAAAATAAGTTAGATTAAGCGTAAATAAGCAATTTAGAACGAATTAGCGCGTTTTGTTACTAAAATTTTGTTATTTAGAATTATACGTTCAAATGGCTGCCAAAAAGCTGTTTTCTCACTTAGAATTTAAAAGTAAATTTTATTAGTCTAAAGAAATTAGATTAAGCATAAAAAAGCAAATTAGAACGCTTTAGCGCGTTTTGTTACTAAAATTTTGTTATTTAGAATTAAACTTTTCAAATGGCTCCCAAAAAGCTGTTTTCTCACTTAGAATTTAAAAGTAAATTTTATTAGTGAAAATAAGTTAGATTAAGCGTAAATAAGCAATTTAGAACAAATTAGCGCGTTTTGTTACTAAAATTTTGTTATTTAGAATTAAACGTTCAAATGGCTGCCAAAAAGCTGTTTTCTCAGTTAGAATTTAAAAGTAAATTTTATTAGTTAAAATAAGTTAGATTAAGCGTAAGTAAGCAATTTAGAACGAATTAGCGCGTTTTGTTACTAAAATTTTGTTATTTAGTATTATACGTTCAAATGGCTCCCAAAAAGCTGTTTTCTCACTTAGAATTTAAAAGTAAATTTTATTAGTTAAAATAAGTTAGATTAAGCGTAAGTAAGCAATTTAGAACGAATTAGCGCGTTTTGTTACTAAAATTTTGTTATTTAGTATTATACGTTCAAATGGCTGCCAAAAAGCTGTTTTCTCACTTAGAATATAAAAGTAAATTTTATTAGTCTAAAGAAATTAGATTAAGCATAAAAAAGCAAATTAGAACGATTTAGCGCGTTTTGTTACTAAAATTTTGTTATTTAGAATTAAACTTTTCAAATGGCTCCCAAAAAGCTGTTTTCTCACTTAGAATTTAAAAGTAAATTTTATTAGTGAAAATAAGTTAGATTAAGCGTAAATAAGCAATTTAGAACAAATTAGCGCGTTTTGTTACTAAAATTTTGTTATTTAGAATTAAACGTTCAAATGGCTGCCAAAAAGCTGTTTTTTCACTTAGAATTTAAAAGTAAATTTTATTAGTGAAAATAAGTTAGATTAAGCGTAAATAAGCAATTTAGAACGTATTAGAGCGTTTTGTTACTAAAATTTTGTTATTTAGAATTAAACGTTTCAAATGGCTCCCAAAAAGCTGTTTTCTCACTTAGAAATTAAAAGTAAATTTTATTAGTCAAAAGAAATTAGATTAAGCATAAAAAAGCAAATTAGAACGAATTAGAGCGTTTTGTTACTAAAATTTTGTTATTTAGAATTAAACTATTCAAATGGCTCCCAAAAAGCTGTTTTCATACTTAGAATTTAAAAGTAAATTTTATTAGTCAAAAGAAATTAGATTAAGCATAAAAAAGCAAATTAGAACAATTTAGCGCGTTTTGTTACTAAAATTTTGTTATTTAGAATAAAACTTTCAAATGGCTCCCAAAAAGCTGTTTTCTCACTTAGAATTTAAAAGTAAATTGTATTAGTGAAAATAAGTTAGATTAAGCGTAAATAAGCAATTTAGAACGAATTAGCGCGTTTTGTTACTAAAATTTTGTTATTTAGAATTATACGTTCAAATGGCTGCCAAAAAGCTGTTTTCTCACTTAGAATTTAAAAGTAAATTTTATTAGTCTAAAGAAATTAGATTAAGCATAAAAAAGCAAATTAGAACGCTTTAGCGCGTTTTGTTACTAAAATTTTGTTATTTAGAATTAAACTTTTCAAATGGCTCCCAAAAAGCTGTTTTCTCACTTAGAATTTAAAAGTAAATTTTATTAGTGAAAATAAGTTAGATTAAGCGTAAATAAGCAATTTAGAACGAATTAGAGCGTTTTGTTACTAAAATATTGTTATTTAGAATTAAACGTTTCAAATGGCTCCCAAAAAGCTGTTTTCTCACTTAGAAATTAAAAGTAAATTTTATTAGTCTAAAGAAATTAGATTAAGCATAAAAAAGCAAATTAGAACGATTTAGCGCGTTTTGTTACTAAAATTTTGTTATTTAGAATTAAACTTTTCAAATGGCTCCCAAAAAGCTGTTTTCACACTTAGAATTTAAAAGTAAATTTTATTAGTCAAAAGAAATTAGATTAAGCATAAAAAAGCAAATTAGAACGATTTAGCGCGTTTTGTTACTAAAATTTTGTTATTTAGAATAAAACTTTCAAATGGCTCCCAAAAAGCTGTTTTCTCACTTAGAATTTAAAAGTAAATTTTATTAGTTAAAATAAGTTAGATTAAGCGTAAGTAAGCAATTTAGAACGAATTAGCGCGTTTTGTTACTAAAATTTTGTTATTTAGTATTATACGTTCAAATGGCTGCCAAAAAGCTGTTTTCTCACTTAGAATATAAAAGTAAATTTTATTAGTCTAAAGAAATTAGATTAAGCATAAAAAAGCAAATTAGAACGATTTAGCGCGTTTTGTTACTAAAATTTTGTTATTTAGAATTAAACTTTTCAAATGGCTCCCAAAAAGCTGTTTTCTCACTTAGAATTTAAAAGTAAATTTTATTAGTGAAAATAAGTTAGATTAAGCGTAAATAAGCAATTTAGAACAAATTAGCGCGTTTTGTTACTAAAATTTTGTTATTTAGAATTAAACGTTCAATTGGCTGCCAAAAAGCTGTTTTCTCACTTAGAATTTACAAGTAAATTTTATTAGTGAAAATAAGTTAGATTAAGCGTAAATAAGCAATTTAGAACGTATTAGAGCGTTTTGTTACTAAAATTTTGTTATTTAGAATTAAACGTTTCAAATGGCTCCCAAAAAGCTGTTTTCTCACTTAGAAATTAAAAGTAAATTTTATTAGTCAAAAGAAATTAGATTAAGCATAAAAAAGCAAATTAGAACGAATTAGAGCGTTTTGTTACTAAAATTTTGTTATTTAGAATTAAACTATTCAAATGGCTCCCAAAAAGCTGTTTTCAACTTAGAATTTAAAAGTAAATTTTATTAGTCAAAAGAAATTAGATTAAGCATAAAAAAGCAAATTAGAACAATTTAGCGCGTTTTGTTACTAAAATTTTGTTATTTAGAATAAAACTTTCAAATGGCTCCCAAAAAGCTGTTTTCTCACTTAGAATTTAAAAGTAAATTGTATTAGTGAAAATAAGTTAGATTAAGCGTAAATAAGCAATTTAGAACGAATTAGCGCGTTTTGTTACTAAAATTTTGTTATTTAGAATTATACGTTCAAATGGCTGCCAAAAAGCTGTTTTCTCACTTAGAATTTAAAAGTAAATTTTATTAGTCTAAAGAAATTAGATTAAGCATAAAAAAGCAAATTAGAACGATTTAGCGCGTTTTGTTACTAAAATTTTGTTATTTAGAATTAAACTTTTCAAATGGCTCCCAAAAAGCTGTTTCTCACTTAGAATTTAAAAGTAAATTTTATTAGTGAAAATAAGTTAGATTAAGCGTAAATAAGCAATTTAGAACGTATTAGAGCGTTTTGTTACTAAAATTTTGTTATTTAGAATTAAACGTTTCAAATGGCTCCCAAAAAGCTGTTTTCTCACTTAGAAATTAAAAGTAAATTTTATTAGTCAAAAGAAATTAGATTAAGCATAAAAAAGCAAATTAGAACGAATTAGAGCGTTTTGTTACTAAAATTTTGTTATTTAGAATTAAACTTTTCAAATGGCTCCCAAAAAGCTGTTTTCTCACTTAGAATTTAAAAGTAAATTTTATTAGTGAAAATAAGTTAGATTAAGCGTAAATAAGCAATTTAGAACGAATTAGCGCGTTTTGTTACTAAAATTTTGTTATTTAGAATTAAACGTTATCAAATGGCTCCCAAAAAGCTGTTTCTCAGTTAGAATTTAAAAGTAAATTTATTAGTGAAAATAAGTTAGATTAAGCGTAAATAAGCAATTTAGAACGAATTAGCGCGTTTTGTTACTAAAATTTTGTTATTTAGAATTAAACGTTCAAATGGCTCCCAAAAAGCTGTTTTCACACTTAGAATTTAAAAGTAAATTTTATTAGTCAAAAGAAATTAGATTAAGCATAAAAAAGCAAATTAGAACGATTTAGCGCGTTTTGTTACTAAAATTTTGTTATTTAGAATAAAACTTTCAAATGGCTCCCAAAAAGCTGTTTTCTCACTTAGAATTTAAAAGTAAATTTTATTAGTTAAAATAAGTTAGATTAAGCGTAAGTAAGCAATTTAGAACGAATTAGCGCGTTTTGTTACTAAAATTTTGTTATTTAGTATTATACGTTCAAATGGCTGCCAAAAAGCTGTTTTCTCACTTAGAATTTAAAAGTAAATTTTATTACTCTAAAGAAATTAGATTAAGCATAAAAAAGCAAATTAGAACGATTTAGCGCGTTTTGTTACTAAAATTTTGTTATTTAGAATTAAACTTTTCAAATGGCTCCCAAAAAGCTGTTTTCTCACTTAGAATTTTAAAAGTAAATTTTATTAGTGAAAATAAGTTAGATTAAGCGTAAATAAGCAATTTAGAACGTATTAGAGCGTTTTGTTACTAAAATTTTGTTATTTAGAATTAAACGTTTCAAATGGCTCCCAAAAAGCTGTTTTCTCACTTAGAAATTAAAAGTACCTAAATTTTATTAGTCAAAAGAAATTAGATTAAGCATAAAAAGCAAATTAGAACGAATTAGAGCGTTTTGTTACTAAAATTTGTTATTTAGAATTAAACTTTTCAAATGGCTCCCAAAAAGCTGTTTTCTCACTTAGAATTTAAAAGTAAATTTTATTAGTGAAAATAAGTTAGATTAAGCGTAAATAAGCAATTTAGAACGAATTAGCGCGTTTTGTTACTAAAATTTTGTTATTTAGAATTAAACGTTTCAAATGGCTCCCAAAAAGCTGTTTTCTCAGTTAGAATTTAAAAGTAAATTTTATTAGTGAAAATAAGTTAGATTAAGCGTAATAAGCAATTTAGAACGAATTAGCGCGTTTTGTTACTAAAATTTTGTTATTTAGAATTAAACGTTCAAATGGCTCCCAAAAAGCTGTTTTCACACTTAGAATTTAAAGTAAATTTTATTAGTCAAAAGAAATTAGATTAAGCATAAAAAAGCAAATTAGAACGATTTAGCGCGTTTTGTTACTAAAATTTTGTTATTTAGAATAAAACTTTCAAATGGCTCCCAAAAGCTGTTTTCTCACTTAGAATTTAAAAGTAAATTTTATTAGTTAAAATAAGTTAGATTAAGCGTAAGTAAGCAATTTAGAACGAATTAGCGCGTTTTGTTACTAAATTTTGTTATTTAGTATTATACGTTCAAATGGCTGCCAAAAAGCTGTTTCTCACTTAGAATATAAAAGTAAATTTTATTAGTCTAAAGAAATTAGATTAAGCATAAAAAAGCAAATTAGAACGATTTAGCGCGTTTTGTTACTAAAATTTTGTTATTTAGAATTAAACTTTTCAAATGGCTCCCAAAAAGCTGTTTTCTCACTTAGAATTTAAAAGTAAATTTTATTAGTGAAAATAAGTTAGATTAAGCGTAAATAAGCAATTTAGAACAAATTAGCGCGTTTTGTTACTAAAATTTTGTTATTTAGAATTAAACGTTCAAATGGCTGCCAAAATAGCTGTTTTCTCAGTTAGAATTTAAAAGTAATTTTATTAGTGAAAATAAGTTAGATTAAGCGTAAATAAGCAATTTAGAACGAATTAGCGCGTTTTGTTACTAAAATTTGGTATTTAGAATTAAACGTTCAAATGGCTCCCAAAAAGCTGTTTTCACACTTACAATTTAAAAGTAAATTTTATTAGTCAAAAGAAATTAGATTAAGCATAAAAAAGCAAATTAGAACGATTTAGCGCGTTTTGTTACTAAAATTTTGTTATTTAGAATAAAACTTCAAATGGCTCCCAAAAAGCTGTTTTCTCACTTAGAATTTAAAAGTAAATTTTATTAGTTAAAATAAGTTAGATTAAGCGTAAGTAAGCAATTTAGAACGAATTAGCGCGTTTTGTTACTAAAATTTTGTTATTTAGTATTATACGTTCAAATGGCTGCCAAAAAGCTGTTTTCTCACTTAGAATTTAAAAGTAAATTTTATTAGTCTAAAGAAATTAGATTAAGCATAAAAAAGCAAATTAGAACGATTTAGCGCGTTTTGTTACTTAGAATTAAACTTTTCAAATGGCTCCCAAAAAGCTGTTTTCTCACTTAGAATTAAAAGTAAATTTTATTAGTGAAAATAAGTTAGATTAAGCGTAAATAAGCAATTTAGAACGTATTAGAGCGTTTTGTTACTAAAATTTTGTTATTTAGAATTAAACGTTTCAAAAGGGCTCCCAAAAAAGCTGTTTTCTCACTTAGAAATTAAAAGTAAATTTTATTAGTCAAAAGAAATTAGATTAAGCATAAAAAAGCAAATTAGAACGAATTAGAGCGTTTTGTTACTAAAATTTTGTTATTTAGAATTAAACTATTCAAATGGCTCCCAAAAAGCTGTTTTCTCACTTAGAATTTAAAAGTAAATTTTATTAGTGAAAATAAGTTAGATTAAGCGTAAATAAGCAATTTAGAACGAATTAGCGCGTTTTGTTACTAAACTTTTGTTATTTAGAATTAAACGTTTCAAATGGCTCCCAAAAAGCTGTTTTCTCAGTTAGAATTTAAAAGTAAATTTTATTAGTGAAAATAAGTTAGATTAAGCGTAAATAAGCAATTTAGAACGAATTAGCGCGTTTTGTTACTAAAATTTTGTTATTTAGAATTAAACGTTCAAATGGCTCCCAAAAAGCTGTTTTCACACTTAGAATTTAAAAGTAAATTTTATTAGTCAAAAGAAATTAGATTAAGCATAAAAAAGCAAATTAGAACGATTTAGCGCGTTTTGTTACTAAAATTTTGTTATTTAGAATAAAACTTTCAAATGGCTCCCAAAAAGCTGTTTTCTCACTTAGAATTTAAAAGTAAATTTTTATTAGTTAAAATAAGTTAGATTAAGCGTAAGTAAGCAATTTAGAACGAATTAGCGCGTTTTGTTACTAAAATTTTGTTATTTAGTATTATACGTTCAAATGGCTGCCAAAAAAGCTGTTTTCTCACTTAGAATATAAAAGTAAATTTTATTAGTCTAAAGAAATTAGATTAAGCATAAAAAAGCAAATTAGAACGATTTAGCGCGTTTTGTTACTAAAATTTTGTTATTTAGAATTAAAATTTTGTTATTTAGAATTAAACTTTTCAAATGGCTCCCAAAAAGCTGTTTTCTCTCACTTAGAATTTAAAAGTAAATTTTATTAGTGAAAATAAGTTAGATTAAGCGTAAATAAGCAATTTAGAACAAATTAGCGCGTTTTGTTACTAAAATTTTGTTATTTAGAATTAAACGTTCAAATGGCTGCCAAAAAGCTGTTTTCTCAGTTAGAATTTAAAAGTAAATTTTATTAGTGAAAATAAGTTAGATTAAGCGTAAATAAGGCAATTAGAACGAATTAGCGCGTTTTGTTACTAAAATTTTGTTATTAGAATTAAACGTTCAATGGCTCCCAAAAAGCTGTTTTCCACACTTACAATTTAAAAGTAAATTTTATTAGTCAAAAGAAATTAGATTAAGCATAAAAAAGCAAATTAGAACGATTTAGCGCGTTTTGTTACTAAAATTTTGTTATTTAGAATAAAACTTTCAAATGGCTCCCAAAAAGCTGTTTTCTCACTTAGAATTTAAAAGTAAATTTTATTAGTGAAAATAAGTTAGATTAAGCGTAAATAATCAATTTAGAACGTATTAGAGCGTTTTGTTACTAAAATTTTGTTATTTAGAATTAAACGTTTCAAATGGCTCCCAAAAAAGCTGTTTTCTCACTTAGAAATTAAAGTAAATTTTATTAGTCAAAAGAAATTAGATTAAGCATAAAAAAGCAAATTAGAACGATTTAGCGCGTTTTGTTACTAAAATTTTGTTATTTAGAATTAAACTTTTCAAATGGCTGCCAAAAAGCTGTTTTCTCAGTTAGAATTTAAAAGTAAATTTTATTAGTGAAAATAAGTTAGATTAAGCGTAAATAAGCAATTTAGAACGAATTAGCGCGTTTTGTTACTAAAATTTTGTTATTTAGAATTAAACGTTCAAATGGCTTCCAAAAAGCTGTTTTCACACTTAGAATTTAAAAAGTAAATTTTATTAGTCAAAAGAAATTAGATTAAGCATAAAAAAGCAAATTAGAACGATTTAGCGCGTTTTGTTACTAAAATTTTGTTATTTAGAATAAAACTTTCAAATGGCTCCCAAAAAGCTGTTTTCTCACTTAGAATTTAAAAGTAAATTTTATTAGTGAAAATAAGTTAGATTAGCGTAAATAAGCAATTTAGAACGAATTAGAGCGTTTTGTTACTAAAATTTTGTTATTTAGAATTATACGTTCAAATGGCTGCCAAAAAGCTGTTTTCCTCACTTAGAATTTAAAAGTAAATTTTATTAGTCCTAAAGAAATTAGATTAAGCATAAAAAAGCAAATTTAGAACGATTTAGCGGCGTTTTGTTACTACAAAATTTTGTTATTTAGAATAAAACTTTCAAATAGCTCCCAAAAAGCTGTTTTCCTCACTTAGAATTTAAAAGTAAATTTTATTAGTGAAAATAAGTTAGATTAAGCGTAAATACGCAATTTAGAACGTATTAGAGCGTTTTGTTACTAAAATTTTGTTATTTAGAATTAAACGTTTCAAATGGCTCCCAAAAAGCTGTTTTCTCACTTAGAAATTAAAAGTAAATTTTATTAGTCAAAAGAAATTAGATTAAGCATAAAAAAAACAAATTAGAACGAATTAGAGCGTTTTGTTACTAAAATTTTGTTATTTAAGAATTAAACTTTTCAAATGGCTTCCCAAAAAGCTGTTTTCATACTTAGAATTTAAAAGTAAATTTTATTAGTCAAAAGAAATTAGATTAAGCATAAAAAAGCAAATTAGAACAATTTAGCGCGTTTTGTTACTAAAATTATTGTTATTTAGAATAAAACTTTCAATTGGCTCCCAAAAAGCTGTTTTCTCACTTAGAATTTAAAAGTAAATTTTATTAGTGAAAATAAGTTAGATTAAGCGTAAATAAGCAATTTAGAACGAATTAGCGCGTTTTGTTACTAAAATTTTGTTATTTAGAATTATAACGTTCAAATGGCTGCCAAAAAGCTGTTTTCCCTCACTTAGAATTTAAAAATAAATTTTTATTAGTCTAAAGAAATTAGATTAAGCATAAAAAAGCAAATTATAACGATTTAGCGCCGTTTTGTTACTAAAATTTTGTTATTTAGAATTAAACTTTTCAAATGGCTCCCAAAAAGCTGTTTTCTCACTTAGAATTTAAAAGTAAATTTTATTAGTGAAAATAAGTTAGATTAAGCGTAAATAAGCAATTTAGAACGTATTAGAGCGTTTTGTTACTAAAATTTTGTTATTTAGAATTAAACGTTTCAAATGCTCCCAAAAAGCTGTTTTCTCACTTAGAAATTAAAAGTAAATTTTATTAGTCAAAAGAAATTAGATTAAGCATAAAAAAGCAAATTAGAACGATTTAGAGCGTTTTGTTACTAAATTATTGTTATTTTGAATTAAACGTTTCAAATGGCTCCCAAAAAGCTGTTTCTCTCACTTAGAAATTAAAAGTAAACTTATTAGTCTAAAGAAATTAGATTAAGCATAAAAAAGCAAATTAGAACGATTTAGCGCGTTTTGTTACTAAAATTTTGTTATTTAGAATTAAACTTTTCAAATGGCTCCCAAAAAGCTGTTTTCTCACTTAGAATTTAAAAGTAAATTTTATTAGTCAAAAGAAATTAGATTAAGCGTAAAAAAGCAAATTAGAACGATTTAGCGCGTTTTGTTACTAAAATTTTGTTATTTAGAATTAAACTTTTCAAATGGCTCCCAAAAAGCTGTTTCCACACTTACAATTTAAAAGTAAATTTTATTAATGAAAATAAGTTAGATTAAGCGTAAATAAGCAATTTAGAACGAATTAGCCCGTTTTGTTACTAAAATTTTGTTATTTAGAATTAAACTTTTCAAATGGCTCCCAAAAAGCTGTTTTCCTCACTTGGAATTTAAAAGTAAATTTTATTAGTCTAAAGAAATTAGATTAAGCATAAAAAAAGCAAATTAGAACGATTTAAGCGCGTTTTGTTACTAAAATTTTGTTATTTAGAATTAAACTTTTCAAATGGCTCCCAAAAAGCTGTTTTCACACTTAGAATTTAAAAGTAAATTTTATTAGTGAAAATAAGTTATATTAGCGTAAATAAGCAATTTAGAACGAATTAGAGCGTTTTGTTACTAAAATATTGTTATTTAGAATTAAACGTTTCAAATGGCTCCCAAAAAGCTGTTTTCTCACTTAGAAATTAAAAGTAAATTTTATTAGTCTAAAGAAATTAGATTAAGCATAAAAAAGCAAATTAGAACGATTTAGCGCGTTTTGTTACTAAAATTTTGTTATTTAGAATTAAACTTTTCAAATGGCTCCCAAAAAGCTGTTTTCTCACTTAGAATTTAAAAGTAAATTTTATTAGTGAAAATAAGTTAGACTAAGCGTAAATAAGCAATTTAGAACGATTTAGAGCGTTTTGTTACTAAAATATTGTTATTTTGAATTAAACGTTTCAAATGGCTCCCAAAAAGCTGTTTTCTCACTTAGAAATTAAAAGTAAATTTTATTAGTCTAAAGAAATTAGATTAAGCATAAAAAAGCAAATTAGAACGATTTAGCGCGTTTTGTTACTAAAATTTTGTTATTTAGAATTAAACTTTTCAAATGGCTCCCAAAAAGCTGTTTTCTCACTTAGAATTTAAAAGTAAATTTTATTAGTGAAAATAAGTTAGATTAAGCGTAAATAAGCAATTTAGAACGAATTAGCGCGTTTTGTTACTAAAATTTTGTTATTTAGAATTAAACATTCAAATGGCTCCCAAAAAGCTGTTTTCTTACTTAGAATTTAAAAGTAAATTTTATTAGTCAAAAGAAATTAGATTAAGCATAAAAAAGCAAATTAGAACGAATTAGAGCGTTTTGTTACTAAAATTTTGATATTTAGAATTAAACTTTTCAAATGGCTCCCAAAAAGCTGTTTTCTCACTTAGAATTTAAAAGTAAATTTTATTAGTCTAAAGAAATTAGATTAAGCATAAAAAAGCAAATGAGAACGATTTAGAGCGTTTTGTTACTAAAATTTTGTTATTTAGTATTAAACTTTTCAAATGGCTCCCAAAAAGCTGTTTTCTCACTTAGAATTTAAAAGTAAATTTTATTAGTCAAAAGAAATTAGATTAAGCGTAAAAAAGCAAATTAGAACGATTTAGCGCGTTTTGTTACTAAAATTTTGTTATTTAGAATTAAACTTTTCAAATGGCTCCCAAAAAGCTGTTTTCACACTTACAATTTAAAAGTAAATTTTATTAATGAAAATAAGTTAGATTAAGCGTAAATAAGCAATTTAGAACGAATTAGCCCGTTTTGTTACTAAAATTTTGTTATTTAGAATTAAACTTTTCAAATGGCTCCCAAAAAGCTGTTTTCTCACTTGGAATTTAAAAGTAAATTTTATTAGTCTAAAGAAATTAGATTAAGCATAAAAAAGCATATTAGAACGATTTAGCGCGTTTTGTTACTAAAATTTTGTTATTTAGAATTAAACTTTTCAAATGGCTCCCAAAAAGCTGTTTTCTCACTTAGAATTTAAAAGTAAATTTTATTAGTGAAAATAAGTTATATTAAGCGTAAATAAGCAATTTAGAACGAATTAGAGCGTTTTGTTACTAAAATATTGTTATTTAGAATTAAACGTTTCAAATGGCTCCCAAAAAGCTGTTTTCTCACTTAGAAATTAAAAGTAAATTTTATTAGTCTAAAGAAATTAGATTAAGCATAAAAAAGCAAATTAGAACGATTTAGCGCGTTTTGTTACTAAAATTTTGTTATTTAGAATTAAACTTTTCAAATGGCTCCCAAAAAGCTGTTTTCTCACTTAGAATTTAAAAGTAAATTTTATTAGTGAAAATAAGTTAGATTAAGCGTAAATAAGCAATTTAGAACGAATTAGCGCGTTTTGTTACTAAAATTTTGTTATTTAGAATTAAACGTTCAAATGGCTTCCAAAAAGCTGTTTTCACACTTAGAATTTAAAAGTAAATTTTATTAGTCAAAAGAAATTAGATTAAGCATAAAAAAGCAAATTAGAACGATTTAGCGCGTTTTGTTACTAAAATTTTGTTATTTAGAATAAAACTTTCAAATGGCTCCCAAAAAGCTGTTTTCTCACTTAGAATTTAAAAGTAAATTTTATTAGTGAAAATAAGTTAGATTAAGCGTAAATAAGCAATTTAGAACGAATTAGAGCGTTTTGTTACTAAAATTTTGTTATTTAGAATTATACGTTCAAATGGCTGCCAAAAAGCTGTTTTCTCACTTAGAATTTAAAAGTAAATTTTATTAGTCTAAAGAAATTAGATTAAGCATAAAAAAGCAAATTAGAACGATTTAGCGCGTTTTGTTACTAAAATTTTGTTATTTAGAATAAAACTTTCAAATTGCTCCCAAAAAGCTGTTTTCTCACTTAGAATTTAAAAGTAAATTTTATTAGTGAAAATAAGTTAGATTAAGCGTAAATAAGCAATTTAGAACGTATTAGAGCGTTTTGTTACTAAAATTTTGTTATTTAGAATTAAACGTTTCAAATGGCTCCCAAAAAGCTGTTTTCTCACTTAGAAATTAAAAGTAAATTTTATTAGTCAAAAGAAATTAGATTAAGCATAAAAAAGCAAATTAGAACGAATTAGAGCGTTTTGTTACTAAAATTTTGTTATTTAGAATTAAACTTTTCAAATGGCTCCCAAAAAGCTGTTTTCATACTTAGAATTTAAAAGTAAATTTTATTAGTCAAAAGAAATTAGATTAAGCATAAAAAAGCAAATTAGAACAATTTAGCGCGTTTTGTTACTAAAATTTTGTTATTTAGAATAAAACTTTCAATTGGCTCCCAAAAAGCTGTTTTCTCACTTAGAATTTAAAAGTAAATTTTATTAGTGAAAATAAGTTAGATTAAGCGTAAATAAGCAATTTAGAACGAATTAGCGCGTTTTGTTACTAAAATTTTGTTATTTAGAATTATACGTTCAAATGGCTGCCAAAAAGCTGTTTTCTCACTTAGAATTTAAAAATAAATTTTATTAGTCTAAAGAAATTAGATTAGCATAAAAAAGCAAATTATAACGATTTAGCGCGTTTTGTTACTAAAATTTTGTTATTTAGAATTAAACTTTTCAAATGGCTCCCAAAAAGCTGTTTTCTCACTTAGAATTTAAAAGTAAATTTTATTAGTGAAAATAAGTTAGATTAAGCGTAAATAAGCAATTTAGAACGTATTAGAGCGTTTTGTTACTAAAATTTTGTTATTTAGAATTAAACGTTTCAAATGGCTCCCAAAAAGCTGTTTTCTCACTTAGAAATTAAAAGTAAATTTTATTAGTCAAAAGAAATTAGATTAAGCATAAAAAAGCAAATTAGAACGATTTAGAGCGTTTTGTTACTAAAATATTGTTATTTTGAATTAAACGTTTCAAATGGCTCCCAAAAAGCTGTTTTCTCACTTAGAAATTAAAAGTAAATTTTATTAGTCTAAAGAAATTAGATTAAGCATAAAAAAGCAAATTAGAACGATTTAGCGCGTTTTGTTACTAAAATTTTGTTATTTAGAATTAAACTTTTCAAATGGCTCCCAAAAAGCTGTTTTCTCACTTAGAATTTAAAAGTAAATTTTATTAGTGAAAATAAGTTAGATTAAGCGTAAATAAGCAATTTAGAACGAATTAGCGCGTTTTGTTATTAAAATTTTGTTATTTAGAATTAAACGTTCAAATGGCTCCCAAAAAGCTGTTTTCTCACTTAGAATTTAAAAGTAAATTTTATTAGTCAAAAGAAATTAGATTAAGCATAAAAAAGCAAATTAGAACGAATTAGAGCGTTTTGTTACTAAAATTTTGATATTTAGAATTAAACTTTTCAAATGGCTCCCAAAAAGCTGTTTTCTCACTTAGAATTTAAAAGTAAATTTTATTAGTCTAAAGAAATTAGATTAAGCATAAAAAAGCAAATGAGAACGATTTAGAGGGTTTTGTTACTAAAATTTTGTTATTTAGTATTAAACTTTTCAAATGGCTCCCAAAAAGCTGTTTTCTCACTTAGAATTTAAAAGTTAATTTTATTAGTCAAAAGAAATTAGATTAAGCGTAAAAAAGCAAATTAGAACGATTTAGCGCGTTTTGTTACTAAAATTTTGTTATTTAGAATTAAACTTTTCAAATGGCTCCCAAAATGCTGTTTTCTCACTTAGAATTTAAAAGTAAATTTTATTAGCCTAAAGAAATTAGATTAAGCATAAAAAAGCAAATTAGAACGATTTAGCGCGTTTTGTTACTAAAATTTTGTTATTTAGAATTAAACTTTTCAAATGGCTCCCAAAAAGCTGTTTTCACACTTACAATTTAAAAGTAAATTTTATTAGTGAAAATAAGTTAGATTAAGCGTAAATAAGCAATTTAGAACGAATTAGCGCGTTTTGTTACTAAAATTTTGTTATTTAGAATTAAACGTTCAAATGGCTTCCAAAAAGCTGTTTTCACACTTAGAATTTAAAAGTAAATTTTATTAGTCAAAAGAAATTAGATTAAGCATAAAAAAGCAAATTAGAACGATTTAGCGCGTTTTGTTACTAAAATTTTGTTATTTAGAATAAAACTTTCAAATGGCTCCCAAAAAGCTGTTTTCTCACTTAGAATTTAAAAGTAAATTTTATTAGTGAAAATAAGTTAGATTAAGCGTAAATAAGCAATTTAGAACGAATTAGAGCGTTTTGTTACTAAAATTTTGTTATTTAGAATTATACGTTCAAATGGCTGCCAAAAAGCTGTTTTCTCACTTAGAATTTAAAAGTAAATTTTATTAGTCTAGAGAAATTAGATTAAGCATAAAAAAGCAAATTAGAACGATTTAGCGCGTTTTGTTACTAAAATTTTGTTATTTAGAATAAAACTTTCAAATTGCTCCCAAAAAGCTGTTTTCTCACTTAGAATTTAAAAGTAAATTTTATTAGTGAAAATAAGTTAGATTAAGCGTAAATAAGCAATTTAGAACGTATTAGAGCGTTTTGTTACTAAAATTTTGTTATTTAGAATTAAACGTTTCAAATGGCTCCCAAAAAGCTGTTTTCTCACTTAGAAATTAAAAGTAAATTTTATTAGTCAAAAGAAATTAGATTAAGCATAAAAAAGCAAATTAGAACGAATTAGAGCGTTTTGTTACTAAAATTTTGATATTTAGAATTAAACTTTTCAAATGGCTCCCAAAAAGCTGTTTTCTCACTTAGAATTTAAAAGTAAATTTTATTAGTCAAAAGAAATTAGATTAAGCATAAAAAAGCAAATTAGAACGATTTAGCGCGTTTTGTTACTAAAATTTTGTTATTTAGAATAAAACTTTCAAATGGCTCCCAAAAAGCTGTTTTCTCACTTAGAATTTAAAAGTAAATTTTATTAGTGAAAATAAGTTAGATTAAGCGTAAATAAGCAATTTAGAACGAATTAGAGCGTTTTGTTACTAAAATTTTGTTATTTAGAATTATACGTTCAAATGGCTGCCAAAAAGCTGTTTTCTCACTTAGAATTTAAAAGTAAATTTTATTAGTCTAGAGAAATTAGATTAAGCATAAAAAAGCAAATTAGAACGATTTAGCGCGTTTTGTTACTAAAATTTTGTTATTTAGAATAAAACTTTCAAATTGCTCCCAAAAAGCTGTTTTCTCACTTAGAATTTAAAAGTAAATTTTATTAGTGAAAATAAGTTAGATTAAGCGTAAATAAGCAATTTAGAACGTATTAGAGCGTTTTGTTACTAAAATTTTGTTATTTAGAATTAAACGTTTCAAATGGCTCCCAAAAAGCTGTTTTCTCACTTAGAATTTAAAAGTAAATTTTATTAGTCAAAAGAAATTAGATTAAGCATAAAAAAGCAAATTAGAACGATTTAGCGCGTTTTGTTACTAAAATTTTGTTATTTAGAATAAAACTTTCAAATGGCTCCCAAAAAGCTGTTTTCTCACTTAGAATTTAAAAGTAAATTTTATTAGTGAAAATAAGTTAGATTAAGCGTAAATAAGCAATTTAGAACGAATTAGAGCGTTTTGTTACTAAAATTTTGTTATTTAGAATTATACGTTCAAATGGCTGCCAAAAAGCTGTTTTCTCACTTAGAATTTAAAAGTAAATTTTATTAGTCTAGAGAAATTAGATTAAGCATAAAAAAGCAAATTAGAACGATTTAGCGCGTTTTGTTACTAAAATTTTGTTATTTAGAATAAAACTTTCAAATTGCTCCCAAAAAGCTGTTTTCTCACTTAGAATTTAAAAGTAAATTTTATTAGTGAAAATAAGTTAGATTAAGCGTAAATAAGCAATTTAGAACGTATTAGAGCGTTTTGTTACTAAAATTTTGTTATTTAGAATTAAACGTTTCAAATGGCTCCCAAAAAGCTGTTTTCTCACTTAGAAATTAAAAGTAAATTTTATTAGTCAAAAGAAATTAGATTAAGCATAAAAAAGCAAATTAGAACGAATTAGAGCGTTTTGTTACTAAAATTTTGTTATTTAGAATTAAACTTTTCAAATGGCTCCCAAAAAGCTGTTTTCATACTTAGAATTTAAAAGTAAATTTTATTAGTCAAAAGAAATTAGATTAAGCATAAAAAAGCAAATTAGAACAATTTAGCGCGTTTTGTTAGTAAAATTTTGTTATTTAGAATAAAACTTTCAATTGGCTCCCAAAAAGCTGTTTTCTCACTTAGAATTTAAAAGTAAATTTTATTAGTGAAAATAAGTTAGATTAAGCGTAAATAAGCAATTTAGAACGAATTAGCGCGTTTTGTTACTAAAATTTTGTTATTTAGAATTATACGTTCAAATGGCTGCCAAAAAGCTGTTTTCTCACTTAGAATTTAAAAGTAAATTTTATTAGTCTAAAGAAATTAGATTAAGCATAAAAAAGCAAATTATAACGATTTAGCGCGTTTTGTTACTAAAATTTTGATATTTAGAATTAAACTTTTCAAATGGCTCCCAAAAAGCTGTTTTCTCACTTAGAATTTAAAAGTAAATTTTATTAGTGAAAATAAGTTAGATTAAGCGTAAATAAGCAATTTAGAACGATTTAGAGCGTTTTGTTACTAAAATATTGTTATTTTGAATTAAACGTTTCAAATGGCTCCCAAAAAGCTGTTTTCTCACTTAGAAATTAAAAGTAAATTTTATTAGTCTAAAGAAATTAGATTAAGCATAAAAAAGCAAATTAGAACGATTTAGCGCGTTTTGTTACTAAAATTTTGTTATTTAGAATTAAACTTTTCAAATGGCTCCCAAAAAGCTGTTTTCTCACTTAGAATTTAAAAGTAAATTTTATTAGTGAAAATAAGTTAGATTAAGCGTAAATAAGCAATTTAGAACGAATTAGCGCGTTTTGATACTAAAATTTTGTTATTTAGAATTAAACGTTCAAATGGCTCCCAAAAAGCTGTTTTCTCACTTAGAATTTAAAAGTAAATTTTATTAGTCAAAAGAAATTAGATTAAGCATAAAAAAGCAAATTAGAACGAATTAGAGCGTTTTGTTACTAAAATTTTGATATTTAGAATTAAACTTTTCAAATGGCTCCCAAAAAGCTGTTTTCTCACTTAGAATTTAAAAGTAAATTTTTATTAGTCTAAAGAAATTAGATTAAGCATAAAAAAGCAAATGAGAACGATTTAGAGGGTTTTGTTACTAAAATTTTGTTATTTAGTATTAAACTTTTCAAATGGCTCCCAAAAAGCTGTTTTCTCACTTAGAATTTAAAAGTTAATTTTATTAGTCAAAAGAAATTAGATTAAGCGTAAAAAAGCAAATTAGAACGATTTAGCGCGTTTTGTTACTAAAATTTTGTTATTTAGAATTAAACTTTTCAAATGGCTCCCAAAATGCTGTTTTCTCACTTAGAATTTAAAAGTAAATTTTATTAGTCTAAAGAAATTAGATTAAGCATAAAAAAGCAAATTAGAACGATTTAGCGCGTTTTGTTACTAAAATTTGGTTATTTAGAATTAAACTTTTCAAATGGCTCCCAAAAAGCTGTTTTCACACTTACAATTTAAAAGTAAATTTTATTAATGAAAATAAGTTAGATTAAGCGTAAATAAGCAATTTAGAACGAATTAGCCCGTTTTGTTTCTAAAATTTTGTTATTTAGAATTAAACTATTCAAATGGCTCCCAAAAAGCTGTTTTCTCACTTGGAATTTAAAAGTAAATTTTATTAGTCTAAAGAAATTAGATTAAGCATAAAAAAGCAAATTAGAACGATTTAGCGCGTTTTGTTACTAAATTTTGTTATTTAGAATTAAACATTTCAAGTGGCTCCCAAAAAGCTGTTTTCTCACTTAGAATTTAAAAGTAAATTTTATTAGTGAAAATAAGTTATATTAAGCGTAAATAAGCAATTTAGAACGAATTAGAGCGTTTTGTTACTAAAATATTGTTATTTAGAATTAAACGTTTCAAATGGCTCCCAAAAAGCTGTTTTCTCACTTAGAAATTAAAAGTAAATTTTATTAGTCTAAAGAAATTAGATTAAGCATAAAAAAGCAAATTAGAACGATTTAGCGCGTTTTGTTACTAAAATTTTGTTATTTAGAATAAAACTTTCAAATGGCTCCCAAAAAGCTGTTTTCTCACTTAGAATTTAAAAGTAAATTTTATTAGTGAAAATAAGTTAGATTAAGCGTAAATAAGCAATTTAGAACGAATTAGCGCGTTTTGTTACTAAAATTTTGTTATTTAGAATTAAACGTTCAAATGGCTTCCAAAAAGCTGTTTTCACACTTAGAATTTAAAAGTAAATTTTATTAGTCAAAAGAAATTAGATTAAGCATAAAAAAGCAAATTAGAACGATTTAGCGCGTTTTGTTACTAAAATTTTGTTATTTAGAATAAAACTTTCAAATGGCTCCCAAAAAGCTGTTTTCTCACTTAGAATTTAAAAGTAAATTTTATTAGTGAAAATAAGTTAGATTAAGCGTAAATAAGCAATTTAGAACGAATTAGAGCGTTTTGTTACTAAAATTTTGATATTTAGAATTAAACTTTTCAAATGGCTCCCAAAAAGCTGTTTTCTCACTTAGAATTCAAAAGTAAATTTTGTTAGTCTAAAGAAATTAAATTAAGCATAAAAAAGCAAATGAGAACGATTTAGAGCGTTTTGTTACTAAAATTTTGTTATTTAGTATTAAACTTTTCAAATGGCTCCCAAAAAGCTGTTTTCTCACTTAGAATTTAAAAGTTAATTTTATTAGTCAAAAGAAATTAGATTAAGCGTAAAAAAGCAAATTAGAACGATTTAGCGCGTTTTGTTACTAGAATTTTGTTATTTAGAATTAAACGTTCAAATGGCTCCCAAAAAGCTGTTTTCTCACTTAGAATTTAAAAGTAAATTTTATTAGTCAAAAGAAATTAGATTAAGCATAAAAAAGCAAATTAGAACGAATTAGAGCGTTTTGTTACTAAAATTTTGATATTTAGAATTAAACTTTTCAAATGGCTCCCAAAAAGCTGTTTTCTCACTTAGAATTTAAAAGTAAATTTTATTAGTCTAAAGAAATTAGATTAAGCATAAAAAAGCAAATGAGAACGATTTAGAGGGTTTTGTTACTAAAATTTTGTTATTTAGTATTAAACTTTTCAAATGGCTCCCAAAAAGCTGTTTTCTCACTTAGAATTTAAAAGTTAATTTTATTAGTCAAAAGAAATTAGATTAAGCGTAAAAAAGCAAATTAGAACGATTTAGCGCGTTTTGTTAGTAAAATTTTGTTATTTAGAATTAAACTTTTCAAATGGCTCCCAAAATGCTGTTTTCTCACTTAGAATTTAAAAGTAAATTTTATTAGTCTAAAGAAATTAGATTAAGCATAAAAAAGCAAATTAGAACGATTTAGCGCGTTTTGTTACTAAAATTTTGTTATTTAGAATTAAACTTTTCAAATGGCTCCCAAAAAGCTGTTTTCACACTTACAATTTAAAAGTAAATTTTATTAATGAAAATAAGTTAGATTAAGCGTAAATAAGCAATTTAGAACGAATTAGCCCGTTTTGTTACTAAAATTTTGTTATTTAGAATTAAACTATTCAAATGGCTCCCAAAAAGCTGTTTTCTCACTTGGAATTTAAAAGTAAATTTTATTAGTCTAAAGAAATTAGATTAAGCATAAAAAAGCAAATTAGAACGATTTAGCGCGTTTTGTTACTAAATTTTGTTATTTAGAATTAAACATTTCAAGTGGCTCCCAAAAAGCTGTTTTCTCACTTAGAATTTAAAAGTAAATTTTATTAGTGAAAATAAGTTATATTAAGCGTAAATAAGCAATTTAGAACGAATTAGAGCGTTTTGTTACTAAAATATTGTTATTTAGAATTAAACGTTTCAAATGGCTCCCAAAAAGCTGTTTTCTCACTTAGAAATTAAAAGTAAATTTTATTAGTCTAAAGAAATTAGATTAAGCATAAAAAAGCAAATTAGAACGATTTAGCGCGTTTTGTTACTAAAATTTTGTTATTTAGAATAAAACTTTCAAATGGCTCCCAAAAAGCTGTTTTCTCACTTAGAATTTAAAAGTAAATTTTATTAGTGAAAATAAGTTAGATTAAGCGTAAATAAGCAATTTAGAACGAATTAGCGCGTTTTGTTACTAAAATTTTGTTATTTAGAATTAAACGTTCAAATGGCTTCCAAAAAGCTGTTTTCACACTTAGAATTTAAAAGTAAATTTTATTAGTCAAAAGAAATTAGATTAAGCATAAAAAAGCAAATTAGAACGATTTAGCGCGTTTTGTTACTAAAATTTTGTTATTTAGAATAAAACTTTCAAATGGCTCCCAAAAAGCTGTTTTCTCACTTAGAATTTAAAAGTAAATTTTATTAGTGAAAATAAGTTAGATTAAGCGTAAATAAGCAATTTAGAACGAATTAGAGCGTTTTGTTACTAAAATTTTGATATTTAGAATTAAACTTTTCAAATGGCTCCCAAAAAGCTGTTTTCTCACTTAGAATTCAAAAGTAAATTTTGTTAGTCTAAAGAAATTAAATTAAGCATAAAAAAGCAAATGAGAACGATTTAGAGCGTTTTGTTACTAAAATTTTGTTATTTAGTATTAAACTTTTCAAATGGCTCCCAAAAAGCTGTTTTCTCACTTAGAATTTAAAAGTTAATTTTATTAGTCAAAAGAAATTAGATTAAGCGTAAAAAAGCAAATTAGAACGATTTAGCGCGTTTTGTTACTAGAATTTTGTTATTTAGAATTAAACTTTTCAAATGGCTCCCAAAATGCTGTTTTCTCACTTAGAATTTAAAAGTAAATTTTATTAGTCTAAAGAAATTAGATTAAGCATAAAAAAGCAAATTAGAACGATTTAGCGCGTTTTGTTACTAAAATTTTGTTATTTAGAATTAAACATTTCAAGTGGCTCCCAAAAAGCTGTTTTCTCACTTAGAATTTAAAAGTAAATTTTATTAGTGAAAATAAGTTATATTAAGCGTAAATAAGCAATTTAGAACGAATTAGAGCGTTTTGTTACTAAAATATTGTTATTTAGAATTAAACGTTTCAAATGGCTCCCAAAAAGCTGTTTTCTCACTTAGAAATTAAAAGTAAATTTTATTAGTCTAAAGAAATTAGATTAAGCATAAAAAAGCAAATTAGAACGATTTAGCGCGTTTTGTTACTAAAATTTTGTTATTTAGAATAAAACTTTCAAATGGCTCCCAAAAAGCTGTTTTCTCACTTAGAATTTAAAAGTAAATTTTATTAGTGAAAATAAGTTAGATTAAGCGTAAATAAGCAATTTAGAACGAATTAGCGCGTTTTGTTACTAAAATTTTGTTATTTAGAATTAAACGTTCAAATGGCTTCCAAAAAGCTGTTTTCACACTTAGAATTTAAAAGTAAATTTTATTAGTCAAAAGAAATTAGATTAAGCATAAAAAAGCAAATTATAACGATTTAGCGCGTTTTGTTACTAAAATTTTGTTATTTAGAATAAAACTTTCAAATGGCTCCCAAAAAGCTGTTTTCTCACTTAGAATTTAAAAGTAAATTTTATTAGTGAAAATAAGTTAGATTAAGCGTAAATAAGCAATTTAGAACGAATTAGAGCGTTTTGTTACTAAAATTTTGATATTTAGAATTAAACTTTTCAAATGGCTCCCAAAAAGCTGTTTTCTCACTTAGAATTCAAAAGTAAATTTTGTTAGTCTAAAGAAATTAAATTAAGCATAAAAAAGCAAATGAGAACGATTTAGAGCGTTTTGTTACTAAAATTTTGTTATT
This sequence comes from Apoderus coryli, assembly GCA_911728435.2. Taxonomy (NCBI): domain Eukaryota; kingdom Metazoa; phylum Arthropoda; class Insecta; order Coleoptera; family Attelabidae; genus Apoderus; species Apoderus coryli. Next base: position 39,389 of record CAJVRQ020000009.1, read on the forward strand.
TAGTATTAAACTTTTCAAATGGCTCCCAAAAAGCTGTTTTCTCACTTAGAATTTAAAAGTTAATTTTATTAGTCAAAAGAAATTAGATTAAGCGTAAAAAAGCAAATTAGAACGATTTAGCGCGTTTTGTTACTAGAATTTTGTTATTTAGAATTAAACTTTTCAAATGGCTCCCAAAATGCTGTTTTCTCACTTAGAATTTAAAAGTAAATTTTATTAGTCTAAAGAAATTAGATTAAGCATAAAAAAGCAAATTAGAACGATTTAGCGCGTTTTGTTTCTAAAATTTTGTTATTTAGAATTAAACTTTTCAAATGGCTCCCAAAAAGCTGTTTTCACACTTACAATTTAAAAGTAAATTTTATTAATGAAAATAAGTTAGATTAAGCGTAAATAAGCAATTTAGAACGAATTAGCCCGTTTTGTTACTAAAATTTTGTTATTTAGAATTAAACTTTTCAAATGGCTCCCAAAAAGCTGTTTTCTCACTTGGAATTTAAAAGTAAATTTTATTAGTCTAAAGAAATTAGATTAAGCATAAAAAAGCAAATTAGAACGATTTAGCGCGTTTTGTTACTAAAATTTTGTTATTTAGAATTAAACTTTTCAAATGGCTCCCAAAAAGCTGTTTTCTCACTTAGAATTTAAAAGTAAATTTTATTAGTGAAAATAAGTTAGATTAAGCGTAAATAAGCAATTTAGAACGAATTAGCGCGTTTTGTTACTAAAATTTTGTTATTTAGAAGTAAACGTTCAAATGGCTCCCAAAAAGCTGTTTTCACACTTAGAATTTAAAAGTAAATTTTATTAGTCAAAAGAAATTAGATTAAGCATAAAAAAGCAAATTAGAACGATTTAGCGCGTTTTGTTACTAAAATTTTGTTATTTAGAATAAAACTTTCAAATGGCTCCCAAAAAGCTGTTTTCTCACTTAGAATTTAAAAGTAAATTTTATTAGTGAAAATAAGTTAGATTAAGCGTAAATAAGCAATTTAGAACGAATTAGCGCGTTTTGTTACTAAAATTTTGTTATTTAGAATTATACGTTCAAATGGCTGCCAAAAAGCTGTTTTCTCACTTAGAATTTAAAAGTAAATTTTATTAGTCTAAAGAAATTAGATTAAGCATAAAAAAGCAAATTAGAACGATTTAGCGCGTTTTGTTACTAAAATTTTGTTATTTAGAATTAAACTTTTCAAATGGCTCCCAAAAAGCTGTTTTCTCACTTAGAATTTAAAAGTAAATTTTATTAGTGAAAATAAGTTAGATTAAGCGTAAATAAGCAATTTAGAACGAATTAGCGCGTTTTGTTACTAAAATTTTGTTATTTAGAATTAAACGTTCAAATGGCTGCCAAAAAGCTGTTTTCTCACTTAGAATTTAAAAGTAAATTTTTATAGTGAAAATAAGTTAGATTAAGCGTAAATAAGCAATTTAGAACGTATTAGAGCGTTTTGTTACTAAAATTTTGTTATTTAGAATTATACGTTCAAATGGCTGCCAAAAAGCTGTTTTCTCACTTAGAATTTAAAAGTAAATTTTATTAGTGTAAAGAAATTAGATTAAGCATAAAAAAGCAAATTAGAACGATTTAGCGCGTTTTGTTACTAAAATTTTGTTATTTAGAATTAAACTTTTCAAATGGCTCCCAAAAAGCTGTTTTCTCACTTAGAATTTAAAAGTAAATTTTATTAGTGAAAATAAGTTAGATTAAGCGTAAATAAGCAATTTAGAACGAATTAGCGCGTTTTGTTACTAAAATTTTGTTATTTAGAATTAAACGTTTCAAATGGCTCCCAAAAAGCTGTTTTCTCAGTTAGAAATTAAAAGTAAATTTTATTAGTCAAAAGAAATTAGATTAAGCATAAAAAAGCAAATTAGAACGATTTAGCGCGTTTTGTTACTAAAATTTTGTTATTTAGAATTAAACTTTTCAAATTGCTCCCAAAAAGCTGTTTTCACACTTACAATTTAAAAGTAAATTTTATTAATGAAAATAAGTTAGATTAAGCGTAAATAAGCAATTTAGAACGAATTAGCCCGTTTTGTTACTAAAATTTTGTTATTTAGAATTAAACTTTTCAAATGGCTCCCAAAAAGCTGTTTTCTCACTTGGAATTTAAAAGTAAATTTTATTAGTCTAAAGAAATTAGATTAAGCATAAAAAAGCAAATTAGAACGATTTAGCGCGTTTTGTTACTAAAATTTTGTTATTTAGTATTAAACTTTTCAAATGGCTCCCAAAAAGCTGTTTTCTCACTTAGAATTAAAAAGTTAATTTTATTAGTCAAAAGAAATTAGATTAAGCGTAAAAAAGCAAATTAGAACGATTTAGCGCGTTTTGTTACTAAAATTTTGTTATTTAGAATTAAACTTTTCAAATGGCTCCCAAAATGCTGTTTTCTCACTTAGAATTTAAAAGTAAATTTTATTAGTCTAAAGAAATTAGATTAAGCATAAAAAAGCAAATTAGAACGATTTAGCGCGTTTTGTTTCTAAAATTTTGTTATTTAGAATTAAACTTTTCAAATGGCTCCCAAAAAGCTGTTTTCACACTTACAATTTAAAAGTAAATTTTATTAATGAAAATAAGTTAGATTAAGCGTAAATAAGCAATTTAGAACGAATTAGCCCGTTTTGTTACTAAAATTTTGTTATTTAGAATTAAACTTTTCAAATGGCTCCCAAAAAGCTGTTTTCTCACTTGGAATTTAAAAGTAAATTTTATTAGTCTAAAGAAATTAGATTAAGCATAAAAAAGCAAATTAGAACGATTTAGCGCGTTTTGTTACTAAAATTTTGTTATTTAGAATTAAACTTTTCAAATGGCTCCCAAAAAGCTGTTTTCTCACTTAGAATTTAAAAGTAAATTTTATTAGTGAAAATAAGTTATATTAAGCGTAAATAAGCAATTTAGAACGAATTAGAGCGTTTTGTTACTAAAATATTGTTATTTAGAATTAAAAGTTTCAAATGGCTCCCAAAAAGCTGTTTTCTCACTTAGAAATTAAAAGTAAATTTTATTAGTCTAAAGAAATTAGATTAAGCATAAAAAAGCAAATTAGAACGATTTAGCGCGTTTTGTTACTAAAATTTTGTTATTTAGAATTAAACTTTTCAAATGGCTCCCAAAAAGCTGTTTTCTCACTTAGAATTTAAAAGTAAATTTTATTAGTGAAAATAAGTTAGATTAAGCGTAAATAAGCAATTTAGAACGAATTAGCGCGTTTTGTTACTAAAATTTTGTTATTTAGAATTATACGTTCAAATGGCTGCCAAAAAGCTGTTTTCTCACTTAGAATTTAAAAGTAAATTTTATTAGTCTAAAGAAATTAGATTAAGCATAAAAAAGCAAATTAAAACGATTTAGCGCGTTTTGTTACTAAAATTTTGTTATTTAGAATTAAACTTTTCAAATGGCTCCCAAAGAGCTGTTTTCTCACTTAGAATTTAAAAGTAAATTTTATTAGTGAAAATAAGTTAGATTAAGCGTAAATAAGCAATTTAGAACGAATTAGCGCGTTTTGTTACTAAAATTTTGTTATTTAGAATTAAACGTTCAAATGGCTGCCAAAAAGCTGTTTTCTCACTTAGAATTTAAAAGTAAATTTTATTAGTGAAAATAAGTTAGATTAAGCGTAAATAAGCAATTTAGAACGTATTAGAGCGTTTTGTTACTAAAATTTTGTTATTTAGATTTAAACTTTTCAAATGGCTCCCAAAAAGCTGTTTTCATACTTAGAATTTAAAAGTAAATTTTATTAGTCAAAAGAAATTAGATTAAGCATAAAAAAGCAAATTAGAACGATTTAGCGCGTTTTGTTACTAAAATTTTGTTATTTAGAATAAAACTTTCAAATGGCTCCCAAAAAGCCGTTTTCTCACTTAGAATTTAAAAGTAAATTTTATCAATGAAAATAAGTTAGATTAAGCGTAAATAAGCAATTTAGAACAAATTAGCGCGTTTTGTTACTAAAATTTTGTTATTTAGAATTATACGTTCAAATGGCTGCCAAAAAGCTGTTTTCTCACTTAGAATTTAAAAGTAAATTTTATTAGTCTAAAGAAATTAGATTAAGCATAAAAAAGCAAATTAGAACGATTTAGCGCGTTTTGTTACTAAAATTTTGTTATTTAGAATTAAACTTTTCAAATGGCTCCCAAAAAGCTGTTTTCTCACTTAGAATTTAAAAGTAAATTTTATTAGTGAAAATAAGTTAGATTAAGCGTAAATAAGCAATTTAGAACGAATTAGCGCGTTTTGTTACTAAAATTTTGTTATTTAGAATTAAACGTTCAAATGGCTGCCAAAAAGCTGTTTTCTCACTTAGAATTTAAAAGTAAATTTTATTAGTGAAAATAAGTTAGATTAAGCGTAAATA